>CM043707.1:11243912-11548912 GCA_023969325.1 Oryzias curvinotus | reverse complement strand
TTCTTTGGCCGAATTTGAACCTGCCGTGTTTATATAAAGAATGTCAATAGAAAGCCTGGAACACAATCAGTGGTTGGAAAATATTCTGAGTTTGTTTGTTTCTCATCATTGGTTTTCATCTGTCACCAAATTTAGTAATTTTCTAGTTTAGACTTACATTGATGTCAGTGGAAAAAAGCAGTTGTAATTCGATTTTTTAAAATGTTATTCGATAAATGTTTGAGCTTGATGATGCTCTCCAGGATCTGCTCGTTAGAAAAAAAAAGAAAAAAAAAGGTTTTGTTTGGAGCTATGTTCAAAGAGGCCCTCCAAACGGATGACTAACTACAAGCCACGTTGACTTTTTCTTTTCTTGCTTGCATGGTTTAACAAGCTTACCTAATCCTCATCAAATCCCCTTATGCAAAACATTCCACCAGATTCAAGGAAACATGTGTCCCGACAAAACGGTTGGTCGTGTGGGAGCGATGACGACCACACGGGCGTGCCGATTTGTCTCGGAACATAAGGATTATGGAGCGGCAACAGGATTATACTGATGCAATTCTGGATACGAGTAAAATTAAACATCCCTACGCTGTAAAAAAACCCTTTTTTTGGTAGATTTAATGGCAGAGCCGATGCAGAATATCATATTCAATGGATTAAAAAAGGTTCAATGGATTAAAAAAGGTAGAATATTTAAAGCTGGGAGATTTAGTTTCACTTTTTTTTAGACCTTTAATTTGAAATTTCCCTACTAAACCACAAAACTGCACCAACTTTCAGTGAATTTAATTTCACTCACTAATTTATTTTTTCTAACATAATTCCCAAACCTCCTTGTTATAAGGTAAGGTAAGGTAAACTTTATTATACTTTATTATAGTAAGGAACTTCCCTTCTGTGCTCTGTTAAACATAATCCATCGCGTACATACTTGCTAAAGTAACTCAAGCTAATGATGCGCAGCATTATTAGCATATCAAGAGTACATTTTTTAAAACTTTTTTCCTTTGCACTGTTATCAGTCAGTCCGACTTTATTACCGGGGTTCACAGTAACTCTAGAACTTGGTTGTAACACGTTACATGTTAGCTATGTTAGCCATATTAGCCTGTAATTCCCAACCTTGTTCGGAAAAAAAACCCCAGACCAATACAGCTAAAACAGACATTACAGCAACTATGCTAACTCCCAACCTGGTTATCATTACTGAAAAAAAAAAAAGAATAAAAAAAAGTCTGACATCGCTACATGCTAGCTGCGTTAGCAAAGTCACAAAAACGAACTCTCAATCTAGTTTGCAACACGTAAAAAAAACAGACCAAAACTGTTCAAATAAACATTATTATTGTCAGCAACACCAAAATAAACGTAACGACATTGCTACATGTTAGCCGTCTTAGCGTATTTACAATAACTATAACTGTCAATCTAGTTTGCAAAACGTAAAAAAAAACAAAACGATACAGCTAAAACGTACGTTACTGAGACCATGCTAACTTCCAACCCTGTTAGTAATACGTAAAAATAACAGACTAACACCGCTTCAACAAACGTTACTGTAAGTATGCTAAATTGCAGCATGGTTAAGCAACATTACAAAGAAAAATCTGACACTTCTACATGTTAACACTTTTACAATACCTATGGCTCACAATCTTGTTTGCGATACAAAATACAAACCGAAACCACTACATGTTAGCAGTGTTAACATATTCACAATAACATCCAACCATATACAGCACTTATTCACATATATAGGATATGATAGTTATTTAAGAGCGCTCCAAATGACTTTGTCAACACTGTTCTGCTACAATTTTAAATTAGAAATAAAAGTCTTCGCCTCTGCAGATTAGAAAAAATGGATCTTTAAAAGACAGTTAGCATTTCTGGTTTGCTGGCAGCCAACATGTTTCCTTTTTTCATCAATAATACAGGAAGCTAAGCTTAATTGTCTTGTTAAAAACTAAAATTAAAATTGGGTGGATTAACCAACTGTCAAACATCGGAGCAGTATCAGTCCTATATCAGTATTGAAAACTGGGTCGTCCCATCCCTACACCATATTTTTATTCAAATTTTACTTGTTAGAAGCTTTTGTTTCAAGTTTGTTGTAATTTTAGCACCCATGTGGTAGAACATTTCAGTTTTGGATAAAATAGTCTGTAAAACACCGTAATCGACATGAAAACTCCAAAAGTTGATCCACAATGTTCATGCTTTGAAAAAGTAAAATTACTGATATTGAAAGACAGGACCATCTGAGGTTGGCTAACAGAGCTAAGAGGAAAGATAGGATCACTTACAAATGTTTTGTTGCTCAGAATGAGCTCCGTCTCATTCAGTTTGAAATTAAACTTGACCACATGACCGTCTCTGTTCCTGTACACCACCTCGGACTCTGAAAACAGAAGAAACAAGTGAATAAAGTTACTGCAGCAGTTCATTAATGCTTAAACCCTTTACTACCGGAACCGTCACCAGTGATGGAAAAACGACACATTCTTCAAACCACTGTAACTCTTCAATTGTTCATGCGGTTACCATAATTCTAAAGGATACTAAAGTAAATGGTAAATGGTAAATAGAGTATACTTATGTAGCGCTTTTCTACCTACAAGGTCCAAAGCGCTTTATAGTCACAGTTCCACTCACCCAGTCACACACTGAAAGCTACGTTTCTCCATATTGGAATCCATTGGAGTTGGGTTAATTGCAAAAACAGAGTTAGAACATTAATGAATATCAACACTAGAGCTAAAGCATTCAAAGGTTAATCCTCCTCCTTGAAACATTTGAAGAAAGTTGACTTTGAGTCCAGATGCCATGAGTGAACTTCGTCACCTGGATCTTTATGAACCATAACCAGTAGTCCATAAAGAGGTCCACTTTAAGACAAAAGCCACAGTTACATGTCCAAAATATCTTGATCGGATCAATGGTCAGATTAAAATCCAACTTGTACATGGGATCAGAAAACCTTTTTCCGATTAGAACAAACGTTCACATGGTCAAACTTTCGGTCGGGATAAATCATTTGGGCATGTGCAGTAGTGTTAAATACTGGAAGAGGAAATGAGTCCCATTGTAAACAAACCGAGTTACCACATGCATTTATGCAACAGCTCGGTAATATATGAGATGATCTTCTAAACGTGCTTTTATTAACGTTAATATTATGAAGCGCCTGTTCGCTCATCATTTTATTTTTAATCCGTGTGGTCAGTGCTTTTTCTGTTGTAGAACGGAGCTGGAAGAAGCCAGGGTTAGGAGAAGACTAACACGCGCTAAAAACATTTAGCCTTTGATGAACATAAATCCATGCGGGAAATACCACAATCTGCATCTTGGCTGCACGTTAATATGAAGGAATAACATCAGCCTTTATTTTGTCGGGACATGACTGGAAAAACAAATCCACGTGATTGTTTGAACGGTTTCTAAGGACTGAGCGACATTTCTGCTTCGAAAAGCTCACACTGCCCCAAAACCGCTGTGTGAGCTGGCAGTCTGAGCTCTGCTCGAGCAGCTTGCTAACCCAGAGGGGCGGGACCGATCACAGTCCAAAGTCTCCCACACATAACAAAACAACAAAACGCACACGTAACAAAGCATCCTCCTTTCCCCAAAATACAAAGCTATAAGTCCAACTGCTCTGCTCAGAGACACAGTTCGCTCGGTCCACCGGCACCCGAACCCGGACTGCGCAGGGTCCAGACATCACGGGGCACTAAGCGCTACTCCCCTGCACCCCCCTCGTGAGGTGTGTAAGAGAGGAGAGAGGTGAAAAGCCAGGGGGGGCGAGAGCGGAGCGGCGAGAGCGGAGTGGCGAGAGCGGAGCGGCGAGAGCGGAGCGGCGCTTCGCACCGGGCCACCTGCTCGGTGCTGTTTGAGCTCCAAAGCTTTCTCGCAGCGAAACACTGTCTATGCGTGACGTAAACCATAGCAGTAGTGACACACGATCGGAATGAACTGTTTACATGCACAACAATCGGATAAACAATCGGTATAACACACCTATCTCGATCGGAAAGAAGTTTTGATCTGAGCGAGTCTGATCGGGGCAGAGTATTTCGAATGGCGTGTTTACATGACGCATTTTTTCTGCTCGACTTCTGGTACTTCATATATATAAGACATTTATTGTTGTTTGAGAGTATATTGGGCGCGGCAAAGAGCAATGTGCTTTAGCTGGTTTGGCGCCTTCTTTTGTCATAATTACCATCCGTCAATCATCATGTCCGGTCGGTTCCATTTTTCTATGGGCACACAACCAACGGGGCCTAAAAATGCTATGGTTCAGTTCAGCTTAATGTCCCATCTGGTGAAAAAAACCAGACCGAACCGGACTGGAAACGAGGCTCAACTTTACCAGCATGTGAACTGCACCTCAGATTCGCCCCTTATGACACACAAAAGATTATCCTTGTTCTCCTTAGCACTGATGTTAATTAAATGTAGCTGGACAGTAGAGTCATCCTGTCTTTATGTGGGTGCAATTAAATTTACACTCATATAAATCTTAAAACTGTGCCAGATTTACCGTTAATTGCACTTTGTTATGTCCATTGGTCCTTCAAATCTCTAATGACTACAGAAGGTTGTAGTGAAACCATCGTTTTAGGTGTTTGGTGTTATTATAGGCATAATCACCAAACTGTAAATGAAACCTGGTTTGGTTAAACACGCTGTTTTAGGTCAAGTTATGAATGCATTTTTGTTAGCTTTTAAACAAAACTTACAGTCCGTGTGGGTTTTTTTTTTAAAAAGAAAAGTAGATTTCCAAAACTACTGACTTAAGAAGCCTGAAACTGTTAGCGCACTTACTCGTGTATTTTGCCTCCATTAGCCAAAGATTTGTTTAGTGTTATGTTATAAAACATGGATGCTGTAGGCTTATAGATGTCAGAGCTGACAACAAATAAAACAACTGTCTAGTCGCAAGGATGGGCAACTTCAGGCCTCGAGGGTCGATGTGTCTGCATGATTTCCAGATATCCAAGCCCGTACTCATGACTGATTACCTTATTCAGGTGTTTCCAGCAAATTAGAACATGCCAGATCAGGATATGTTGAAAAAATTCAGGAATGCAGCCCTCAAGGCTTGAAGTTACCCAACCCTGGTAGTGAATCTGGTTTATTGAAGAATTAAAGCCCCAATAATTCTGGACCGTTTTTTTCCTTTTCTGTAAAGAGTGACAAAATCTTCATGTGGTCTTGGTAATTATCTTAAAATAAGGCTTTCTCTACCCACTCCAGATGTGGGATGGTGTCAAAATTTAAACGGTTAGCCGAATAAGTTATTTTATGAAGCTCTGAGGTCTCAAATTAGTGCTGTTCCATTTTATATGAGTGGGAAGTCATCCAAACATCCCTTCCAACATAGAGCATTATCTTTCATACGTGTTCTAATCCACCTGAAATAATTGTGACCATTTTTGCTGTTCAGTTCAGCTTTAGCCTGCTGTAAGAACGTTTCATCTTCATCCAACGATTGGAAGAAAGGAGCAGCACACCTTCAGGAGAAGATACACTTCCGTTGTAATTAGCATTACATCGGGGACTGAAAGCCTGTCAGTTTGCCGGCCGTCACTTTGAACTGTCCCGTCTATCCGATGGGAATCCGGGTGCGTGTCGGGATGGCCCACACTGCGTCTGCCAGACCACACAGACATTGAGGCAATGTCCCACAGCCACTTTGTACATTTTGCGCATATTGCACCGATAAATATTGTTCATATGTGAATATACATGGAAAATCTGTTCCGCTTTAACCAGAAGGTAAAAATAAGAACTAGAATAGATGCAATGGATCTTTTTTAATATTTGCCTCGATAAAAATAAGAAATGTATCAAACCAAGCAGGCTGGTTTTTCATCCTCTGGCCGCCAGGTTGCCTCTTGGGAGCCGGGATTGTAATCGGGATCACTCCAGCTCCATGGGCCCTGTGACAGACTGTCCAAGCTACTGTTGGTGTGTTTTGGTTCAGACGGTACCAAATTGCACCACGCCGCTGAAATCTCGCTGCTGCTAAACCTTTGCGCCACACCCGTTGCTCAAATCGCACCACCAGACCTCAGATGGCGCCTGTACTATCGATTTAACATTAAAACTGGCTGCCTCTGCAGTAAGAATCGTGTTCCGCAGCTTAACTATTACTCATTATCTTAAACTTCACCCTTCCTCTGGCCCCATGCGGCCAAGAATAAACACAAGCATTGGCTGCAGGTATTTGGAAAAATATGTGTGAATATTCACTTTCTTCCTGCCATTTTATTGTGTTTGCTGGTCTAGGTAGTTCAACAATCTGCAGGTGCTAGCAACAAAGCCATTCTGAGTCACAGCCAGTGCTGCTGCTGTGTAGCCTAATTTATAATGTAATTGAGAGCATTTTACTGGGCTTACCAAAGTTTTTTTGTGTGTAATTTTATTAAACAGCAGGGTCTGGTTCCCACATTCGTTTTGTTGTTCCACGCGTTGTTCAAAAAAGTGTCCATTTGAAACCAAAAATGTCACTTTTCACTGTTTCTTTACTGCTAAAGAGAAACTTTTGGGAATGGCGACCATCAGTCGGTTTTGTTTGCCCCCCCTTTGTGTCAAGCTCTTTACCCATGCAAGACACAGCTTAGAGAAAGGGGGAATCCAAGGCGGAGCTAAGGGCTCAGCAACAACGGCCACGTCCATGTAGAGAAGGTTTTGGAAACAGAGGCTTCGGATCAACAAGAAAGATAGCTTTTTGAAGACTTTTAGCTCATGGGATTTTGGTTAAAACCTTCATAATTAAAATACCACAGTGAAATTTTTTTTTTCTTTTTATTTATTTATTTCGTTTACAAATTTTCGCAGATGTATCACGAATGAAACACATTAAAATCACAGAAGAATTTCGAGTAAACCACGCAAAGTAAACCAACGTAGAACATGACCCATGCGTGATTTTGCACAGTTTCTATGCAATTCATTTTCGATTTGTACGTAATTTTAGCGTGATATGTGCGCCGTATATCCAATATAAATATATACATTGGTGGTACATGCATGAAAAGTCTGTTAAACATACGTGGACCTAGTATGCTAAGCCTGTTACATGTTCCAACAGCTCCAGCTAAAGCAAAACGTAATGTTGAAACAAAACCATTAATGGCGCCCAAAGCCTTGTTTCCATGAACTGGTACAGTCGTGGAAAGACACAAATTTGCGTATATATTTCGCCAAAAAAGTCATCCACAATTGTGCAAGATTTACGTAATAACTGCATAAAAACTACGTAAAATACTCAAACAGCATAATTCTCAAGCGACCCAGCTCAAAACCGAATTTACGTAAAGACCCGTCGACCAAAACCTTCGACAGACATCAGCGTACATTGACAAATGACAAACACAAGAAACACTTGTGAGTTATCACGCATGTATCACGAAACACTGAGCGGTCATACATGAAAAATGTACAAAATGTGCATAGCGGTTGTACGACACGGTCTCGAGAGAAGCCGGTCGCTAGTCCAGACAAGTTTCCCTTTGAGCGCGGTGTACAGACAGGCTACAATTTCTTTCTCCTGATGCTGTGCTTCATGTTTAAGCCTTCCTCATCAAAGTGAACCAGCGGCAGCTGTGTCTCTTTTTCCCCCCACTCTCTCATTCAGAGCGAATTTGTTGCTGATTACAGGGAAGGCAATCATTCCCTCTCTGGCGTGAGTGTGCTGCAAAATGCAAATGCTAAAAAGCTAATGTGGATTCACTTTGTTGGGAGGAGATTTATGGCAGGCTTCACATGGACGATAGATAATAAAAAAAACACTAAACAAGTGGGAAACATCTTCAATTGTAGTCTCTTCCAATCTAATTAAACATTATCTCTGAAAGACATTAAACATATGGCTCTGATGTCAATTTCTGCTTCTGGAAATTTATCTTCCACATTTAAAAACAGTTTTTTTGCACTGGGAGGAGGATGTGCTTAACCATAAAAACCAAGCATGAGGCCCTACAGGTCCTTTCTATTGCTCCAATTGTAGGGACATTTGAACACACACAATTCCTCCAAATGCCCCTACAATTGGAGCAATTGGAAGGAGCCTATGGGGCATTTGGAGCTGTAGTAGTGTCCGTAAGTTTTCTTTTTTACCAAAGGGGTAGATGTAGAGCGTTCGGGCTGGGTGTCCCTCCGCCAGTAGGGAGATCCGTGTCACATGCGCATCGCGGAGGAGAAACGCTTTCTTCACGTAGGTAATATTTAAATGCAAGTAATGACTTTTCAAAGTGTCGTGTATAGTAATAATGTAGTTGACCGGCGACTACTGATGACATCATCAAGTTGTAGTAACGTCAGAGTTTAAAGGTACTATTTTTCCCATTTCTCCGTAGGGTTAAAGAATGAATTTGGACTCGGCCTAATACATTTAAAATTTATAACTTGAATCCCTGATGTACACTAACCTTTTAACACCAGAGACGTCCCGGCAACACCTAAATACCACACGCCCTTTGACCCATGGTAGGTCTTTGAACATTTCTTAATGTGCATCAGTGGCCTTTCTTCGCATCAAGCTATGTTCGCAGTCCCCTCAGCACCGCAGGCTTAAATGAATATTCAATGTAAAAAAATGCACGTTTTGGGCTTCTGCGTTCAAAACTGTCGTGTTTATGCAAGCATCTAGAACAGCTTTTTTGGGTTGTATGTAAAAGTCACGCTGCCTTTGAACACTTGTTGAACCTTATTCCAGGTTGAACTTTGATCTTTTAGGGCCAACTTTCTAATTTGGTGACTGTCAAAACACGGCATATTCCTTAGCCAGTATTTCACTGGATGGCTTGATCCCTCACCCCTCATGTTCCAAACAGGAAGTACCCGCTGGCTCCAAAAAGCCTAAATCCCATAGACTTATATAGAAAAATAAACGGCTGTTAGTCATTCTATCAGTCAGAATAACTATTCTGGATGGATACATTTTCTCTTAACATTTTGCTAATTCAGAATTTTCTTTAATAATGTTTTTTTTTTTTTAAATTGCCAGTTATTGAAGCTCTAAACTGATCAATCAGATGCATCATCAGTAAAAGCATGTGGTGACCTCTGGCCCTCACCTCGAATGTTTGTATAAACCCCTTTTGTAATTTGGGCTAAACTGTATTTATACTGATTACATTTGTATCCCTTTTTTTATTGGACCAGACAGAAAAGAAGAGGAAAGAAGGAAGGGATATTAGCAATATTTTGGATTTTTGAGTTTGACTAATGATGATTACAATCTATAATTTATCATCTGTTTAACTTTTTCTTCCCCTGTACTTTATCAGATTCACTTCCTGTCACTTGTGTTTTGTTCCTAAATAGACAAACTATGTACATTTGCCTCAGACTATTTTAGTATACCTGCTCCACCAACACTTCATTGGGTAGTTTCTCCTCAAACATCCATGCCCTCTTGAAGATATCCTTTCCAGTGGCCTTCATGCTTTGCTCTTTGGATTTTAGAGTACACTTCTGACTCTGTGGCGGTTCAGGGGAGGCAGATAACACAGTAGGGAGGCCGCTCTGGCTCAGGAAGGAGAGCCAACATAGCTGTATTTCTCAAGCTTTGATCCCCGTCCACAAAATGAAGTGTCCTTGGGCAATGCATTGACCCTGCATCCAAAGCTAGTATTTTTGCATTTCCCCACAACTTTTCTATACTGAAAAAAACATTTGCACAGGACCTGCAGTGGATTTAAAGTTTCCGTCGTTTTTGTGCACAAACATAATGCACTATTCATGCTGATTTATTCATATTGGCCTTTGCTAAAGATGCAGCCCACTGCTTGTTTAAGCCTCATTAGCAATCGTGTCCAACGAGCCGCTCAACAAAAACGTACTCATCCGCGCGGTTTTCCCTCACATCAGCAGCTGGATGTTTTCCTCGCACTCAGCTAAAAAGGAAAAAGAGAAAAAAAAGAGCCACACACAAACATTTAGAAGCGCGATGTAAACAGACCTCATGAATGATTCACAGCGGCGGCATATTTTAATGCAAAACACACGCCGGCACTGATCAGAGATTAGACGGTTCCCGCGGCAACATCAGAAATCAATGCAGGAGCCGTAATGCTGACGATAACAAAGGGGGAACGCGGGATAAGCTTGGGATGGGATAGTGATGACGGTGCAGCCTCCCTCAGAGGGAGCGTCCCCTCCTTTTTACAAAACTATCCATTCTGGTTTCTGTCGCTGTAAATAAATAATGCACTCCGAAATATGGAAGTCCAATTGTAGAGCGCCAAAGACGTTAAAGTTCGGTTTTTGGAGGAGCACTCAAGAAACATTTCGTCAGCCTAATAAAATATCTGCCTAACTCATTTTTTCAGGTTTTTTTGAAAAGAAGAAAAAACACCTTTTTTTCCACCACTCACAGTAGAGTTAGGCCAATATCTCAATTTGGCAGAAGTTACTGAGGTCAATGCAGCCGAGCGCCTTAGATGACCTGCGCCGGCGCACTTTTGTATAGCATGCAGATGGACCACGATGAGGGCCGGGGTTGGGTTTGGTGACAAAAAAAAGTCGTATCCCTACACTGCGTACAATGTGTTGATACAAGAAAAAAACTACACCGTTTAAACACAGATAGCACATATTCAGACAAAACACAGTACATGAGGCTCAGGGGGGGAGGAGGGGTGGGCGGGAGGGGAGGGCCCCCCATGAATCTGTCCATCAGGTGCAGCTCCACGAGCCAGGCACATCTTCCGGGCAGGACATAGAGGAGGGAGGGGGTAGTTGGGAAACTTTTTCGGGGACCAAACTTGTCTTTGCTAGTTGCCATTTTAACGTCTGCACGTGGCGAGAGATGGGCGGGATGACCTTACTCCGAAAAACCCAGAAGAACAGGGTTCTGAGCCTGTTTCTGGGTCAGTTTGAAAAACAATAAATTTGTCTAAAAAAGAAAAAAAATTGATTCCAATAAACATATTTTGCAACATTCAAGGAAAATAAGTAGAATCAAGTGCCTTTACCGTTTAAATCTGTACTACTGATCAATTTAACCTTTTAACACCAGAGATGATGGCGGTGTCGCCTAAATAGCACACGCTCTTTAAATTATTATCACTCTACGACCATTTCTGTAATTAACGCAAATCTTCTGATTCCGACGCAAAGAAAAGCAGCTAGCCTGATTGTGTAAACAGATGAGGAGTTACGGGAGTTAAAAGAATGTCAATAATGGAGCTAAAGCTCTGGTGTTTTAGAGTTAAATAGCTAGAAAAGTCTTTTTGGTGTTCACAGGATAACCTCTAGTCAATTGAGTGACATTTTGATGATTGGAGGACAACACACGATAAAAATAAAGATCAGAGGTAAAACCAAATGGACATATCCTAAAGGTAAAGGCCTTTTGATGCTAGCTTGAGTGGTTATTCTTACACTCTGTTCACACTGAGCATGTGATGTGAGTTTAGCATACAGTGTTCACACTGGACTGTCGCTACTCGACACTAGCGCAGGCACTCTCAGTCGGAAGACGCTTAGAGCGAAAGTCATAGCGATGCAAATCTAGCAAATTTGGCTCCAGACTTTTTCTTTCACAGCTCTATTGCGATTAATGAAAGACTTGGTATCATAGAATTTCGTCCGAACACGAACCGCAATCATTAATTTCTCCCTAACGGTTAGCACTTTCGTAAGTTAAAGTGGTAGCCGTCAATGCGTCCCTATAAAATCAGAGTCCCTGATTGGTCAAAGTTCAATTAGTATAACGTTCAACAGTTTGTACGTAGAGCCCAAGAGCAGACTTAAAACTCTTGCGTGCGACGTGTTTACGGAAGAGTTTTAAAAAGGGCAAGCCCGAAACGCACATATACGAACGTTTACGTAGACTTTGATTGAAAGTCGCAGAAGCCTGTGTGAAGGTAGCTTTACATCAGCAACCATTTCCTAAACCGGCTTAATCCCTTTTACGGGTCACCAGGTTGCAGGAGCCTATCCCAACCACCGGTAAACCAGATTTTTATATCAAAACGACTTTCTTTTTTTTTGCAGACTTTACTGTGAAAAGCAGAAGCTTCCCTTTTAAAATAACAGTTTGCTCACAGCCATCACTTGATGTCCAATGCTAGATTTTAAATCAATCGAGCATTAAAGATTTTTAGAGCTCTGGAGGTTTGTATTTTAGGACTAAGCCGATAGTCCGATTGGTTGGGATGTAGTCAGAATCGGTGCGTGGCTTGTGTCTTAAACTCGCTGGGATGTAATCTTCAGCAGCATCGATTCCTCACCTGTGTCGTCCCAGACAATTCAGGGGAAGCGACTGATTGCTTTGCTCTGGTTTCCTGCCAAAGTCTGTTTGAAATACGACCTCTAATAGTATTCAGCAGCAGCTTAACAGAAGCAGCCTCAATCCAACGGCTTAATTTTTCCCATTATTAGCTTTTGGTATGGCTATTTGAGGTTTATTACGCCTGGTTTCCTCTGTTTATCATCTGCTTCCTGTTGTAGGAAATCTGATTTAGGCCTCCCCTGTGCTGCTAAATGGGGGGCGATCGGCTGCTGAGGTCCGCTCAGATGCTGGAGGAGAGACGAGGAAATGAGTCCAAGGTTTTCAAGGGAAGCAATTTCCATGGCGGACATGTTTGAATTACATCCCCAACACCTGCAGTAAATCCAGACCCAGACCCCCCCCCCCCCCCCCCCCCCCCCCCGTCCTCCATCCACTGGCTCTCCGCTTTCACCCCACCTGATCGAGATTAGTTTTACACCACACAGTGTCACACGGCAATTTCCCATTTCATCATCTATCTCAATGAGGTGCCTAATGGGACGTCTGACCCTGCTGGACTGAAAAATTCCTCACCGCCGCGATACGGCGACAAGACGGGCTCTCTGCAGGTTTCAACAAGTCAAATGGAAGTTTTTTTTTCTTCAGAGTGACATGAGTGCAATTCAAGTTTGAGCTGTAAAATGTTTGACGGGTGAAAAGAAAAAAAAACCCAAATCGCTGACAAAGTCAAATCTGACACCAAGAGAAAACAAAGTGATGTGTCCACATGTGGAGTTTAACTGCATGGGTCCCTTCGGTCTAAGGGTTCATTTTTCTCACAATGGAGGACATGTATAAAAGAATTTAAGCTTAAAACTGCGTTTCTGAGTATTACTTTATTCAAATTGCATTGAATCAGGAACATATAAAAAAAGGATGTTTGAAAAAGCTCGGACTAATGATGCAGCTACTGCAATAGACGGGCCGAAGTCTCGTTTTGTCCAATCCAACTCTAAATCCTTCACTTGCAGACAAATAGAACCATGAACGTCTTTATTTTCCTCGACTGACCTGCCATCTGGCCCTAAACTGTGCAGCTGGATAGCTCCGATGTTTTTTTTTTTTTTTTACTGCGCTAACGTTAGCCTAGGCTTGTACATGTACACATGTACCCCCGAGTTTTATAAGCGGTAGTCCAAAACGTGCGTTCACGTGGACTTTTCATTAGAAGTGGTCGCCTGAACCTGCGTTTCACAGCCCAGTGTGGACGTAGCATTATACTATGATGGCCAACAAGCATTTTTAGAAGAGGAGACCCGTTTGTGGTTCTAAAAAGTAAAAGTACCCACACACCAACCATTCAAGAACACGCTATACGCAGCGGGGCAGAAAAAGCGCAATTTTAAATTTCTCCTTTGTGATTATGTTTACTATGCTTGGCACTTCCGTGTTTTGAAAAGAATGCTATCTATACGTCACTACCAAATCAAGGGACACGGAATTAGCAGCCAAAAGATTCAACTGGTTGAACTTCCAGTGCGCACTCAATGAATGGCCAATTTTAAAGCGACATGTAAACGCTAGCATTCTTGACTCGGAAGCCTGAAATTTGGATTAACACACGCGGTTTAGCTTTTTTAGCGGTTTGACTTTTCATTCAAAGTGACCGCTTGAACTGTAGTCAACGCGACCGGTGCGTAGATATCTTAACAGGAGGTTTGAAACTTGGCAAATTGTGTGCGTACACAGCACTATGAAATCAAACAACAGACTATGTCTACAACCAAGTTACAGATTTCTGAATAATCCCATTTATTTGAGTTTTTATGGGCTGCATAAAGCAAAAGGTTTTGATTAAAGACATCTGACAGCAAAGACCCCAACGGGTTCAGTCAGCTCAGTTGTGACATTTGCCTCTTATTTGAATAAAAACTGGAATAAAACCCACGTTTTTACAAGCCCATAGACATGTCAGTCTGTGTAAACGACGCTACCTCCAGCGCCATGATGAGACGCCACAGGCCGCGAGACAAGTCATTAGTATTATCTCTCTGTGGAAGGTAGAGACGCAGCAGGCGACCGATCCGTTTCCCATCCACAGCCATAAAGCCATCCTTCATCGTCTCAGTCCACCTCTGTCCTTGTGTTTCTACGCCCTCCTCTCACCTTCTGGCACCCCGCAGAGGTGTTGTGGATATATTTAGTCGTCAACGGGACCAAAATTGCCAGGAAAGCAATCATTTTTCTGTCATGTTGTCAAAAACAAATCTGCCGTCATTCTTTAATGTATTCTCCTCCGCTCCTCCATCAACAGCCGCTATTTACTTTCAGTTCCATTCTTTTCCTTCCCTCCGTCATTCTTCAGGCTGGGATGCAAACACAATCTGTCACGCCGCGGAGACGGTTAGACAACACAACAGTCTGCGATCCCTCACTATTACGAGCAGGAAGGGGTGGATTGAAGGTCCGACGGAAGCCTCGGGATTGAGGTTGAGTTTCTGTAGTAATGCAAGAAAAACTCTGACTAGAAGAAAAGTTTATACACTGAGGTCTACGTCTTGTACTTGTCGTCAATAGTACAGTTTCTGTGGGGGAGGACAGAGCGGTGAGGTTTGCTTCAAGGACACTTCAACACTAATGTTGAATTTAACACACTACTTGAGCCTTGAGCAGCTAAAGTGCTCTTTAATGTAAAGCGGGATGACAACTCCGCTCTATTTCAACTGGTCTCTTGACCGAACCAAATTATTCCTCTGCTCCGTCTCTGCTTACGTGATTTAAAAACCTCCAGGAGGGTGCAATCTTGCTATGCGCAGATGTCACGGCAACACGCAGATGTCGCAGAAACCTTTTAGAAACTCGCAGATGTCACATTAACGCCCAGATGTTGCGGCAACATGTAGATGGTGTGGCATGCGCAGATGTCGCAGAAAAGCTGGCTTGTTGCAGAAATGCGCAGACGACCCAGGAATACGCAGAAGTTGCAGGAACGCGAAGACTTCGCAAAAACACGCAGTCATTGCAGGAATGGGCAGATGCCGCGGTAACATACAGAGGTTGCACAATTGCGCAGATGTCGCAGAATCGTGCAAATCTCGCTGCAACGTGCAGATAGCGCAGAACCCCGTAATTGCCGCAGAAACTCGCCGATGTCACAGTAACGCACAGATGTTGCGGCAACATGTAGATGGCGTGGCAATGCGCAGATGTCACAAAATCCTGCTAATGTCGTGGCAACGCGCAGAAAACTTGACAACACAGAGATGTCGCAGCATGCGCAGATGTCGCAGAAAAGCTGGCTTGTTGCAGAAATGCGCAGACGACCCAGGAATACGCAGAAGTTGCAGGAACGCGAAGACTTTGCAAAAACGCGCAGACGTCGCAGGAACAGGCAGATGCCGTGGTAACATACAGAGGTCGCACAATTACGCAGATGTCGCAGAGTCGTGCAAATCTCGCAACGTGCAGATAGCGTAGAACCCCGTAATTGCCGCAGAAACTCGCCGATGTCACAGTGACGCACAGATGTTGCAGCAACATGCTAATGTTGCGGCAATGCACAGCCCCATGGCCCCGAAAGGGATAAAACCGATTAGAAGATGAATGAATGAAGGAATGAATGAATGAATATAGTGTTCCTGCTTAGACTGCAGCTTCCAGAGGTTGTTAGGAATTATTTCTTCATTCATCTCTCAACCAAAAAACTTAAAAGTCAACTTCAGTTATTTTATTATGAAGGTAAATGCGAGCAAATGCTGGTTGTTGGGGAAATTTAGGAAAACGTTTTTTCAGAAAAACAATAAAAGCACTTCATGAAAGAACATAAAAACAAATTGATATGGCTGCTTTGAACCTTTCACTTTCATGTAATGTACATTTCCCACTTTCCCATTTTTGAAGGATGATGAAAGCGCGGCTGTTTTGATGTCAAACTGTGGCATAAAACAACGGATTGTTCTGCAAACGGTTCAAAACTATAACTTTTTATGAGCTAACCAATGGTGTTGTCGACATATGAAACTCAAAATGCTTCCCACTTCGAGTAATAGGGGAAAGTGGCTTCCCTGGATGATGCTCAGAGCTAATACGATTGTAGAGCGCGCCCTGTAATCAATCCTGGTTTTAACATCTACTGAGACAGGAGATGGGGGTTCAACTCTGTACCAAAGGATGTGGTACAGGTACTTTTCAAACATTCACGCAACTAAAGCAATAATGCTGGAAATATGTTAATTTCTGCCAACATTATCAGAGTTAAAGCAGGGTGTGGTATTTTGGCCACATTTCTTTGAACTAGCGTAACTTTATGTAAATACGGCGATTCCAACAAACAAGTTTTGTAACAAGTGACATTGGTAACATTTTACATTAGTAAAGTCTTACGCTGATACCCAACACTTGACCAATTTAGCGCGTTGCTAAAAAAAAGTATTACTAATTTTACGCCAATTTACATTTGTATACATCTTTTTACGTTAGCAATACTTTAGGATATGTTACCAACAATTTGGTGACATTTTATTAACGTGAAGTGTTACCAGCGTAAAGTGTTGCTTTATGCATATATGGAAAAACTTTTACTAGCGGAAAGTGTTGTATTTATGCAAGTAAAGGACTACTAACATCCAATGTTACTGGCGTACAGTGTTGCCCTTATGCAAGCTAGCTAGCTATCTAGCTAGATAGCTTGATATCTAGCTAGATAGCTAGACATTAGTAACATGTTTTAGTAAAGTTGAACTAACATGAAATGTTACTAACCTACAGTGTTCCTTTATGCCGATTTTACGCCAATATGCCTTTTTGGTAGTTACATTTTACGTTAGCAACACTTTATGCTAGTAAAGTTTTCCAAACATAAAATGTTAATAATGTAAGGTTTTGCCGTACATTTTACTAACGTAGAATGTTGTTAAGGAAGTTTTACTAACTTAATGCAGATATGCCTTTAGGTTAGTATATCTCTTTGTTAGTAACATTTTATTTTAGCTTTACGCCAATTTGGAAAACTTGACTAGCGAACTTTACGCTGATATGCCTTTATGTTTATATTCTCTTTACTTTAAAGAGCTGCATACTCGCATGTAGCCACATGTCATCAGAATAAGTTGGTTTACTTTTGCATAAACGGTTGAAGAGTTCGGATAGTGGAAAGAATGTCAACAATGGAGCTGAAGCTCGGGAATTAAAGGGTTAACACCCCAAACAATGTTCCTTCATCGAAGACATCAAAGGTTTGAAGTTACTGGAAAGGTAAAAAAAAAGAAAGAGGTTTGCCTAAAAGTGATCAAACATCTGCTGATTTCAACATTTCTCCTCATATCAGAGGTTTTTCTTACTTTAGGCCTTAAAGTTACCATTTCCGATTGATTTTTCCCGAAAATTTAGGACAAATGACAAAATAACTTGGATGTAGGACATACTCGCTCCCCTTGCAGTGAGCTTAGATTTTGATCTGGAGTCGCTGAAACACAAAGAGGCCGTCTGTGTCCACATGCAGGTAAACAAAGGCCGGTTTTAAAGCGAAACCTTTGAAGCATTTGTTTACGAAAATATTTTCATCACAGACTTATAGAAATCTGGTTGTTTTTGTGTCACGGTTTCTAGCAAGAAATGACCCATTTTTTAAAAATGATTGAAGCAACATAAACGTTCTGTACTCACCGCTGACCCACGTGGCCTCGGGGTCGTGAACGCTGAACTCCGGCTGGTACAGGTCGGCCACGGTTAACCTGGACTTGCTGCTATCCGGGAGGTCGGCTGTGGACGAACCAAAGCGTTCAGTCCAGAACTAAGAGGTCAGGGGAAAACTCTGAACCCTGCAGCTACGTACCGGGTGTGAGGAGGACCACGGACAGACTGATGAGGGAGCAGACCACGACGATCACCAGGAGGGAGATGGCGATTCCCTTCCAGTTCCTTTGGGGAGGGCTGACGTCCACGTACTCCTGCAGACAAGGTTTAGGTCTTCAGGAACCTTTAGACTCATTAGGGTTCCGTCTTAGATCTGCTCTGGTTTAAGTTCTTAGACTCCAAACTAAAACAGGCGGAGCTTCTCCAGGAACAGAGAAAAGCCCATCTGAGCAGCTTTCATTAGATGTTTATCAGGAGGTACTGCTGTCTCTGCTAATAAAAGTTTCATTTGCAGACACAAAAAAAAATGATACAACCGCCCGGTGTAGTCTCAGAATTGGAGGACGTGAGTTCTGAAGTTTCCAGTGGTGGCGGCGGCGCCACAGTTTCACCGTGTCAGAGGTAAGATCGTCTGTCTCTGTGACCTCGGTGGAGCACCGGGGGATTGAACTGCAAACTGCGTGGCCGCTGCACCCCTGCGCCTTCTTCAGATTTGCCACTTGAACCGTGCTGAGAATGATTGTGTGACCCTCAGGTTGCGGGAAAGCCCGCGGGGCCAAAGGTAAAACTTGATTCTCTAGGTTTCTGCGAGTTTCTCCTTCTGCTCCACCCTTCAGGCGTAGATCCCTGAAGCGTGTAGTGGGCTGCACACACATCCATGCCGCTTCAGCTTTCATGAGGAGGATTAAGAATGAAATCCACATGAAACATGAAGGCGCCTCCTAGACGCCATAACACGAGCTGGTGCTTTGGAAACGTGGCGAGCGAAGCCTCAGTCTGACAGCATTCCTGTCAGGAAAAGTGGGAGAAATGAGCCGCGGGCGATCAGGTGAGAGAATCTCTGCTGCTGGATTTACGGAGCTTCAACGCATGAAGGCATCAAAAGATCAAAGACGATCTATTGAACTGATTCATATTAAAATATAATATTATTAAAATTACATGAAAGAAAGAACATCAGTTAAAGGAAATTATTAAAAAACAAATAGGAAACTGGAGAAAGTAGAGCAGATACATAAATGTATAAAATTAGGAATAGATCAAAAGTAAGAATGTTTTAAAAAGGAAACAAAATTTGATTACAAATTTAAAAATAGATTTGAAAGCCGCAGACACGTGCAGGGACGCGCGAATGTCGCAGTACCACGCAGACGTCGCAGACACGTGGAGGGATGTGCAGACACGTGCAGGGATGCGCAGATGTCTCCGTACCACGCAGACGTCGCAGACAAGTGCAGGGATGCGCAGACGTCGCAGGAACGCGCAGATCTCTCAGTACCACGCAGACGTCGCAGAAACGTGCAGGGATGCGCAGATGTCTCAGTACCACGCAGACGTCGCAGACAAGTGCAGGGATGCGCAGACGTCAAAGGAACGCACAGATGTCTCAGTACCACGTAGACGTCACAGACACGTGGAGGGATGCACAGACGTCGCAGGAACGCGCAGACGTCGCAGACACGTGCAGGGATGCGCAGACACGTGCAGGGATGCGCAGACACGTGCAGGGATGCGCAGACATGTGCAGGGATGCGCAGACACATGCAGGGACGCGCAGACACATGCAGGGACGTCGCAGACACGTGCAGGGATGCGCAGACACGTGCAGGGATGCGCAGACATGTTCAGGGATGCGCAGACATGTGCAGGGATGCGCAGACACATGCAGGGACGCGCAGATGTCTCAGTACCACGCAGATGTCGCAGACAAGAGCAGGAACGCACAGATGTGGCAGAAATGCACAGATGTCTCAGGAACAGTGCTCCAGCAGCTGCTGACAGAGCAGCAGCTGCTGGAGCACTGATGGGAGGAGTTTGGTCTGCAGAACGCTCCAGGCTAAAGCTTCAATAGAAACGGACTGAAGGGACGTCTGCCCTTCAATATAAAAGTGTGAGTAATGCAGAGGGGTGGGGGTGGGGGTCTTGAGTGCACTCTCAGTCCCTGGGATGCATAAATGCTGCCCAGGGAGAAGCTGAACTCTGACTAATATGAACTCTGACTAATATGAACGCTAGCCGTGAAAATATTGGGTTTATGCAAACAGAACAAACAGAAATCATCTTTTCTTTTTTGACATTTTCAATCCAAAAGCAATTTCCTTCAGCTGAAGGACTTACATGGAGATTTCATCTGAACAACAAAGCAATACTCGTTAATAAAACCAGGAACTCTTCCATTCCAAACTGACACTGAAGCCTTTTTGGGTCAAATATCAATAAAAAAAGTCATCAAATCCATGAATTGATTGTTATTGCAGTAAATATGGATGGAAAAAAAACTTCCCTCTTTGGAGGGAAGACGTAATTCGCGGAAATGTAAAAAAAAAAATGCATTTCTGGGAGCACCAGATAATTTTCGAATGTTTTTTCTTTTTTGTTTTTTTTACTAACTGCCCAATCTGTATCTCTAATCTTTAAACAGGCGTGACTGCAGCAAAAAAAAAAAAAAAAAAAAAAAAGACAAAAAGTTCTTTTAGTGCATACTGCTGACTGAAACTCTACAGATTAAGATTAAAACTTTATTAGTCATGAACAAACGGACAAAACCAAGAGTGAGAAGGGGGAGACAAAACAGTGAAAATATAAATATATTCCTATAGTGAGAACATTTCTGATACAAAACTAAAGAGAATAAAACCTGGAACATTAAAGAAAAAAATATGAGAATTTTAAAATAAATGTCCTTTCTTAAGTAGTCCTAACAAAAAAATATTTTTCATGGTTTCTCCCTTTTAATATATACATGCCAACTAGTCCATTTTTAAAACTTATCTTTAAATAAACATGACTATGCCTAAAAAATGATTTAAAAAATGTAAAAGCATTTTTAGAATGAAAACTTTAAATGGATTAAGCCAAAACTTTATTAGTTCCGGAAAAAATGACAAAACCAGGAGTGAGAAAGACTGCAAACGGACACAACAGTGAAAATATTTGAAGAAATTACGATTTTTATTTTTATTTTTAAGTTTAATGAAAGTATTTATTAAGAACGTTTCTGATGCAAATATTCCAGACATTAAAATTAACAACAGGAAAAAGTTTAATTTTTTGAACGCTTGATTGAACTGCGAGTTGATTATGAAAATTATAATATTTAAAAACTCAAAAAAGATTAAAAAAATAATCGCTGCTGATTCTTCTTTTGGATGAAGAACCAACAGGTCCTCTTCAGATCAGGACTTTATGCAAATATATAAAAGCGCAGTCAAACCGCCCCACAAAACATCACAAATTGTGATTTTATTGACATTTTTTTTTTAGATTTGGCCGCTAAATTTCCCGCGTTTTCCACAAAAACAATTTTTTTTCGATTTCTCACTATATAAATATCAGAAATTCCCAGTGAATTGCTACAGACAACACATCATCTAGTCCCCGCTTTACGCCCGCGGAAGGAGAAAAAAGGAGGCAAACGGGTTGTGATGGTACCTCGTCCTGCTGCGGGTCTTTGGGCTTCTTCTTGGTCGGGTCTTTGGATGCGGTCATGGCGCCGGAGCCTCGGTCTCGTTCCTCAGCCCGAACCCAGCGTCTCTCCCGGTAATGACATCCGCCAGCCTGCCTGCGCACAATTTAGCGGCGGAGCGGCGCCAAGCTGCCGCGAGGACGCGTCGGCTTCCGGTAGGGGTTTCAAAATAAAGGCGTAACCGACGGAGACAATAACAAAGGTATTCCGTCCACGCTGGATAGGATTAAGATTCAATAAAAAAACAATAGCAAACAGGTTTTTTTCATTAATAATCGAGGTTTTAAGGTCTTTACTCGCACGAATGTTGAGTGAAAATAAAAAAGTTTTACTTTGACGTCATGATTTTTTGTCGTACTTCCGGTTAAGTAAATGGACTAATTTAAACCAATTTACTAATTTATTTCTCTTTGTCTTAAAGAATAAGTATGAAAAGAAATAACACAAAACATTTTTTTTAATTAAAAAAATTAGTAAATAACTTAAAATAACTAAAATACTCTTCTTAAAACAACATACTTTTTTATGTATTTATGTTTTTCATAATTTTAAGACGCTCCTCCCTTTGGAGGTACAAATCTCCCGAGAGACACAGTTGCCCTAAATCTGGCAACTTGCTCACGCAAAACAGCCGGATGGACTGCCCCCCGCCTGCAAACAGGAAGCTACGAGTCTGATGTTATCCCTGTGTAAGTTCTTCCACGGCTAAATGTTGTTAAATGGCCGTGTTCAGGGGCCTGCGCCTAATGATGACATCACACTTTTTGATTGGCAGTGCGTTGGTCTGATGACATGTAAGATAGTGATTGGTCTGGATAAATGACGGTACAATCGTAGAAGAAGAAATAGGAGTTCTGTTGTAAACAAACAAAGCTCCAACATGGAGCGAGATGATCTTCTACACAGGCTTTTATTTTTGTTATGATTATTACTAAGTACATGTTCACGTAACGTTTTTTTCAATCTGTGCGCCTAGTGCTTCATTCTTGGCCGAACTGAGTCAAAAGAAGGGTTAGGATTAGGTTAATACGCGCTAACAACATTTAGCCGTGGAAGAACTTAAACTGAAATAACCATCAGCCTCTATTTTGTCTGGACCCGACTGGTAACATAAATTCACTTGATTGTTTGCGCAGTTTCTCAGGACTGTTCATTCAGAAGCCGCTCCTCTGTCTGGAGATACAAATCTCCTGAGGGACACGGTTCTCCTGAGTCCAGTAGCGTGACGGACTGCAGTTCAAAGCCTCCTCCGTTGCGCACAGTAACAAAGCCCCTCCCCTGCCCGCAAACATGAAGCTATGAGTCCGGCTGCTCTCCTCAGAGACATGCGCATGCAATGAGTGCACGGACGATTGCGCAACAGTACGAGCACAATTGCGCAAGGTTTATCAGATTTTTTTTTTTTTAACCTCTGGCACCTGGAGGACTCCGTACATTTAGGCTACATAAACCCACATTTTAATTTTTTAGAAGTCCATCCATCCACCCATCCATCCATTCACCCATCCATCCATCCATCCATCCATCCATTCACCCATCCATCCATCCATCCATCCATCCATCCATCCATCCATCCATCCATCCATTCACCCATCCATCCATCCATCCATCCATCCATCCATCCATCCATCCATCCATCCATCCATCCATCCATCCATCTTCCTCCATTGATCCATCCATCCATCCATCCATCCATCCATCCATCCATCCATCCATCCATCCACCTCCATTGATCCAGGACTGGGTCTCCAGGGCAGCAGTCTAAGCAGAGATGCCCACACTTCCCTCACCCCAGCCACTTCCTCCAGCTCCTCTGGGGGGACCCCGAGGCACTGGAAGACCTCCGGGTCTGTCCCCAGTCTTCACCCAGTGGGACATGCCCGGAACCCCCCCCCCCAGGGAGGCGTCCAGGAAGCATCCAAGAAATAGCAAACTACCTTCTTTAGATGTATTTTTAGTAAACAACTTGTAATAACAAATACATTTACTTATTTTGCTGCATATGCCTAAACAGTAAATTATTAAAATAATATTTTTTTAAAATAAATTTTGTGAATTCACAGCTTCAATTGTAGCGTGGTGTTGTCAGTGGTTCTGAATTATACTCATTTGACACATTCAAATATATCTATTTTTGACATAAATTACTCCAAATCCTGTTTATTATCCCTTTTTAAAAAAAAAATCTGTGATACATTTAAAGGATTATAAAAGATGATCCTTGAGTAAGACATTTGTCAAAGCTTCCACAAACAGCTTTTTATGTTTTTTTTTTTCTTGACTGCTTTAGTGAAGACATTTAATGTTATTTCTAACCTTGGGCTTATGGGTTGTCTAAATTAAATTGAGTTAAGGTTGCTGCCTTTTTTTAAGTGTCCTCGTACAATGAAGGTTATTAAACTTACAAATCTTCCAGCTGCAGAGCTGACAGGCTGATAGATATTAAAATAGGAGAAAAAAAACTGTCATTTAATGTAGATTGAACTTTAAGGAAAAGGAGAATCTGTTGGATCTTTGCAGGTACAAGCTGCTAGCTTTACAAGAATAACCTTTATTTTAACAAAAATAAACATTTTTACTAAAACTTTCCAAAAACCCTCTATAATAATTATAAAAACGATATTTAAAAGTGAATTTAGTGAATGGTGCACAAATAGATTTGGAGGCGTGAGTGGCATTGTAGGGTCCTACCTGCCCCCGCTGACCCCTTTTTGACCCGTCCCAACTGGCTGAGCAGCCCCTCATTCTCCCCTTCTGCCCCTGCCACCCTGGTCAGAGCTACAGTTCATTTTGTCTCCATAGCAACCATTTTGTTTTTTGGTCGCCTAGGGGTGACAAACAGGCCTATCTAATTTTCAGAAGAATCGGCAAAAGTAAACTTTTGGATTTCCTTGGCAACGGAGGCTTTTTGTTAACCACTCCCACATTCCTAATATGTTTATATCGTATTTTCTATTGTTCATTCACCTTGAGCCAGGGACTCATTTCTGAAACATTCACAATATTACGGTAAAAAATGTGAGAGGAACAGACTGGATGCGAGCTCACCATGCTAACGTCGGAAAAAAATTCAAATTTTTTTACACAATTAGCTAACCAATGCTGCTTACGGAGTCAGGAGTCAATCAGACAAAATCCCTGAGAGTGGTTTAATTCTGTAGCTGGTATTAAAGGTGATTTTATTTGTATTTTTTAGTTAAAGATAGCGGCCTCTTCCTGAGGGTCAAAGGTCAACTAAACCTTGATTGTGGCTGTAGACGTAAGCTAATGGTGTGTGTGTAGAATTTCATAAAAATCCCTCGAACTAAAGTTTGTGTGGAAAAATGTGAAATTTGCCAAGTTTTACACTTTGCCACTAAACGGTTGCCAAGCTGCAGGTACTTTTTTTCTTAAACATACAACAAGAAATAAAAATGGCATAAAAACTAAACTAAATCTACAGAGACTCACTTGGGCCCCCATGTTGCCCGTGGCCTAAAATCCCTCTGACACACCCCTGCTCATCTTTTTAACACATAATCCCATTAGGGATCAGAAATCTCACTATTTATCAGAATTTCTTTCATTTATCTAAATACAAATTCTCAGTTTGCTTGTAAACACGCTTTCCCAACATCCTTTGTGGCAGCTTGTGTCAATCGTTCAGCTTTCTATGACAGCATTCCAAGAGCTTAGCTGTTTTGGATGTCAGTGTTGAATTCCTGCTGAGAGTGCGCGGCTCTTTTTTTGGTGGTTTTTTTTTATCTCGTGCTGCTTTCTCCACAACATCCCTTCAGGGAATAAGAGCCCTTCTGTGATGTATTTGGAGTGCGAGCATCCCACGCTGTGAATTATGGGATTATGGCACGGCATGTCGGCAGAGAATGAACTGGACCGCGGCATCATCTGAAATCCCCGCGGACTGGAATGAGATGGAATGATGGGACTGATCAGAAACCGGCTGGCCCCTTCCCCGCTGCCAAGAGGCTGAACGCAAAGGTGTCACGGACAAGCCCCCACCAAGACAAACCACCATCTCACTGAAAAATAATAACGATGACAAGAGGGAGGGAAATGGATTAATCCACACAAATGAAGATGGAGGGGTCAACCGCAAAAGAGCAGCCCAGCCTGAAGGCGTTTGCTCCCCGCGTGTCACGTCTGAACAACCTTCAAATTCTTGGTTTATGAAAGGGACTGTTGGTCTAATCTTAGGGTAACTGTTCGATTGAGCGCATAACGAGTCCTCCCAGGTGCACAATTATTCTCAGATCTGTGGGGTTTATTAAACTTTTCAAATGTCATCTCATCTGCTTTTCACATGAAAACTTTAGAACGATTGATTTAGCTAAAAAAAAAAAAAAGGTTGCGTCCTTCAGTTAGCTTTTATGCTAGCTTGCTCTGTGTCCGCTTCTACTGTTACACGTAAAATAGGACTTCTGATTTGTACTTTTGTGTCTTGCTTGTAATGCGCTGTCATCACCACACTCATCCTATAGGTGGTAGTATGGGCTCTTTGTTGTAGCTGTAGCTGTGGTAGCGCGTTTACATGCTTGTACTTTTTTTCCCACTTACTATGTAAAAGCTACTATGTTTTGGACGTAATTAGGTCAGTTCAGTCGAAATTTATTCACAATACAGATGGAGCCACGTTGGAGTCAGGCGTTCGTTAGTAAGCAGCAATTGGTCCAAGTCTGAGTCAATGTTTCTATGGCAACCACTGATCTTGTTGGAAGTCCACACTCCTACTACTTGAAGCTAAACAAAATCTGTCAAACGTTCTGACTGTTGGATGTAGGGGCCAGCAGGCTCCACCTACTGTTATTGAGGCATCTGATTGGTCAGTTCATAGCTTGAATAACATGAATTACAGTACGAATTCACGTTATGTATCAGAGCAGTGGAAGTCTAGCATAGAAGTCTATAGGATTTTGGAGGTACTTCCACTACTTGGGGGGGGGGGGGGTCACTCAGCCCAGTTGTCATATGCGGTCTATGGTTATTTGCTGTAGCTGGAGCTGTGGTAACATGTTTGCTTGCTTGCAATATCTGTCACTTGTTGCTAGCGACTACTTTTTTTAGCTTTGTCTCAACCAACGTTTTCAGCGTAAGAGCCTCATCAGTTTTGTTGTGGCATTTGGACTGTGTCGCATAGAATCAATAAGAAAACCAATGGGGGGGGGGGGGGGCACATGGAACTGATCTATCGTACATCTCAGAGAAAAACTTGAACCCCGACTCTCCTTCCCATAATACTGTGGGGCAAGTTCTGAGCTCTAATATACGGCAACAACAAAGAAAAGCTAAAATAGGGCCGCTGAAAGTTTGCTCGACTTAGACAAGCCCCCACACTCGTCTCCTGCCGAGATTCCAGGTGAAGGTAATTAACCTGCAGTCTAGATGGAGGCGTGCACGGATGGAGCGCAGCCTTCACCGGGGGAGGGTGCTCTGCTTTTTTTTTTTTCGTGTTTGATAAGGAGGCGGGTTAATTGACCCAGAAGGATCCTGATAGTGTGAGAACATGTGAGGCTTCAAACGGAAACGTTTCTGTCTGGGATGGAAATGTGGTTTTTGTTTGAAACGAAGGAAAGAAGATCCCACTGGTCCCCAAACTCATTTGTGTCGTAACGAACAAAAAAAAAACAAAAAAAGACTCTAGATTTAAGCTCACCAAATTCAGTTACAACCTTACGTCTGAAAGAGGGGTTCCTGACTACAGGTGTGCCTCCAAAACCAAAATCAGCAGATGTGGGTTCAACTGTAAAAAGGATCATTCTTTATCTGGAAGTCAAATCAACCGAATTCTTTACTCTTTTAAACATTTATTTGTGTTTTTTTTTTGATTGGATTTGTTTTTTCAAGCACATTTTTGATCCTGGAGACTTGTTTGTGACAACAAACAGAGCTCCCACCACCAATCATAAAATACCCTTTAGGGGTCACAGGGCTGCTGGAGCCTATCCCAGCCACTTGTGGGTGAAGGTAGGGGACGTCCTGGACAGGTCACCAGTCTGTTGCAGGGCCACAATCACATATCCATACACACTTAAATTCACACCTAAGGACAATTTGGGGTGACCGATTCACCTATGAAGCATGTTTTTGGATGGTGGGAGGAAGCCGGAGTCCCCGGAGAAAACCTGCATGACCAGGGAGAACATGCAAACTCCACACAGAAATGTCCTCCATTGATGGTCTGTTTCAGGTCCCCCCAATTGGGGGCCTTCTTGCATTGAGGCAAGAGAGCTAACTACTTTAAGTTTAAGTTCATTTTATGCATGAACTTGTCATTTTTTTCCCAAAAAACAAACAAAAACTATGACCAGCTATTTACAACTAAATCCTGAAAGTTTTGTGCAACAATCTGCAAAACTTCGCCATCGCGATATGCCCAAATGTTTCAGAATGTACAGAAAAAAAAAAAGTTCATAAAAGAAGATTTAAAGGCTATACATTCAAACCTGGCTTCATTTGACACTGAAGCTCCCTAAAAACCAAAATAACCAGCCGAGAACAGGCATTTCCATAATTTAGCATTTCCTTTTATGACAGACTGCCTTGAAGCACATTACAGCCTTTAATTAACATAAAACTGCAAGTCTTTTATTACTTGCATTATTCATCTGCTCCGCCGCCAGTTTTTCTCCCGCAAATATTTGATACGGGAATGTTGGAAAACACAGTCACTGCTGGGGCTGCATGCAAATGACGGCGGGGGCTTTTTGGAGGAGAACACCTCAACCTAGAAAAAGAAGTGGGACAAGGTTTACCGTCTGACCCGTTTTGTCAGCCGGACACCCAACGGAGCTTCCAAGGACTCGGCTACAATCGTGGAACAGCAGACTCCAGCTGCCAGTGGGTTTACTCTGGACTCACGCTGGTGAATTAATGCGTCTCTAAATCTCTGAAATAAATCACCAGCACCTTTATCTGACTCCAGGAGTGGAGGCACGCCTCCATTCATAAAGGATGCTTCCTTATAGACCTGTGACAAATAGTGGAACAGGTCTTTCTGCCTCAGCTGCTACGATGTGGTGTCCCAATAGAGAACCAAAGAGTTAAATCATGCCAAACTCATCTGTAACAATGAAAATCTAACTAGAAAAGTTGTATTTTATGTAAAAAAATATGAATATAAAACGTCTTAGCAGAAAGCAAATCAAGGTCAACTCGGATTTTGACTCCAAAACTTTAAAGGTGTTAGCATAAAAGATTGTCAAAGCAATAACAAAAAAAAGATCAAAAGAGGGTCAGAGTGGGAATTGAACACGGTTGGCGGCCAGTTTCAATGTTAAGTCAATGGTAAAGATGTGATCTGAGGTCCTGTGGCGGATTTGAGCGATGCGGCCAGAGTTCAACTATTTAAACGCTGGAGAGGTCGCCACAACGCGTCAACCAATCAGGGACTCAAATTCTGGCCCATGATGTTTTCACTTACGGCGAATAGAAAACATATCCAATATGGCTGATTTGTTCTACTCCTGAGCTTTTTGAAGTGGCGGGGTTTCTTGAGACCGCCCAGAAACACTGGACGGGCTTTCTTCCTAAAGGCAGCCATCATGCTAGCTATGCAGCTTCCTGGAGGTGAGCTGACATTGAAGAGCCAGCCTGCTTGGGCCTCCTGAACTTTATGATATTTTACTTATATTTATTGAGGCAATAATAAAAACAGTTCCCTGATTTTCTTTTTCTTTTTACCCTCTCTGGTTAATGCGGGACGGCAAGCCTTAAAACTCGCGAAAGCGCATAAGCGTCCGCCTTTCAAGCACATCAGTGGAAGAGAATCTCTCTGTAACAGGAGATTCTCTGAATGATGTCATGAACCCAAACATGGAGACGTGATTCTCAACTTTTTTGTTGAACTCTGATCTCTCAATGTCATCGGTGTTTTCTATGCATTGTAAATGGCATAAACACAGACACCACTCCTTGTAGCAATCAGGCTAAAAACATTCACTGGTAGCTCCTCCCACACGCGGCCAGGGTGTGAACACATTCTTGGACAGGCGGCGAGCAGAGAATTAGCCACGCAGCGAAGTAGGGGCGTGCGTTCAGTGTGAACGCAGCTTTAGATGTTTGTCCTAAAAATAATTCTGGTTGAATTTTGTTTTTCTTTATGTTGAGATTGGTCTCTATGGTAACAGATGTTTTTCCAGCTCACGATAAGAAAAGAAAGCTACGGGGTCAAATCATGATCAGCTTCAGAGTCAATTAAAGATGTCTTTATTTATTTGGTTACACTTTTATGTTCATGGTTTTTCAATATTTATTCACATAGTTTTTTTTTCTTTTTAAGTTAATGTGAATTTTTGACTGTTTTTTAAATGTTTTTTTATTTACATTTTGTTTTAACCCCATAAAAGCATTATATTTAAAAAAAAGGATTGATTGATTTCAAGCACTATAGTCAAAGCATTAAAGAATTTAGACATATTTATCAAACTCATTACAGAAATGTTGAAATGCACAGTTTAAGTTTCAAAAGACAGAAAACCCTCCCCCAAAAAAGTCAGTAGTGGTGGATGGATGGATGGATGGAGAGATAGATAGAGAAATAGATAGATAGAGATAGAGATATAGATAGAGATAGAGATATAGATAGAGAGAGATAGAGAGAGAGATAGAGAGATAGATATATAGAGATAAAGAGAGATAAAGATATATATATATATATATATATAGAGAGAGAGAGAGAGAGAGAGAGAGAGATGGAGAGATAGATAGATGGATAGATAGAGAGAGAGAGAGAGAGAGAGAGAGAGAGAGAGATAGATAGATAGATAGATAGATAGATAGATAGATAGATAGATAGATAGATAGATAGATAGATAGATAGATAGATAGATAGATAGATAGATGGATGGATGGATAGATGGATAGATGGATGGATGGATGGATGGATGGATGGATGGATGGATGGATGGATGGATGGATGGATGGATAGATAGATAGATAGATAGATAGATAGATAGATAGATAGATAGATAGATAGATAGATAGATAGATGGATAGATGGATAGATGGATAGATGGATAGATAGATAGATGGATAGATGGATAGATAGATAGATAGATAGATATAACTGTATGTATGTAGCTTCAATTCTTCCTTTTTAATTGTAAAAAAAATAAATTGTTCAAGCAAAAATGAAATAAACGAAAACATTTTGCTAACTGAATCCGAATTTGATCAAAAGGCATTTTTCTTTAAAGGGTTTTTTGAGGTTTTGATGTCATAACTGAACCTGTAATCAGTCTCTGCTTTCTACAGTGATTGCACAAAAGCAGTACACAATTTCTGCCCGTGTTTGCAATAATAAGCAGGTTTGACAATGCCGCAGACAGAAATCCTTTTGAGGTTATCTCTATTTCAAAGAAAATCAGCAAAGCCCTTTTGTTAGATTTCCCACCAAATACACGACAAATTAAATCATTTTTGCAATGAAAAAACTGAGTCAGTACTATAAAAAGCTGCTCGGATCTTATTGTTCAGGCCAAATTTCTAATTATGAATTGATTGAAGCTGTAATTTTCAAGCCATCTTCCAGCTGGAGGCTGAATTTAGCTGATAGTTTGCAGTTTGACTTGTTTTTCCATCCAGCTTTGACTGCTATAACCCAAACTTCCTGGTTCACAAACCCCAGTCTCTATTCAACCCCATCCACTGTCATGTGACACACTTTGAGTCTCTTAGGACGTGTTTCTTTTTCTCTGAACTGCCGCTCTCCTCCGAGGCGGCAGCGGCGCCTTCTGGGACCTCGCCATAAAAGCGATGTCATTTCATTCAGCGGAGGTCTTCGACCTTGACACGCAACAATCGTTTGCGCAAAAAACGAGTTTCTCACAGATGAATGCACCTATTCTACTGTGTTCAATTGAGTCAGAAAAGTCTGGTCCTTGAAGAAGCTTGACAAGAGAAGAAAAGATTTGTGTTGGTTTAGCCATGAAAATACAGAAGTTGAGTAGTTAGGGGAGAAAATTGAAAGAAAAGATCTGTAAATACTCCTTAAATTGAGAGTTTCAGCAAGAAATTTCAATGTGGAATGTCGACAAAAGTAGGAACCATCTTGAAAACTCTACAAACTTAAGCTAGTGTGTCAAACGTTAGATTTTTTGGGTGATAAAATTTGAATGATCTGTTTTTTCCCCCTTAAACAAGAGAAAGTGGCATCCTAACTCTTTATCTCCGCAGCTTTAGCTCCACATTCTTGGTCGTAACTCTCTAACATTTAACACAATTATCGTAATTCTAGCGGATTCTGAAGCGGAGAAAGAGTAGCTTTGCGCTGATATACAACACTTTACAGTAGTGAAGTGTTACGCAATTGACGTAAATCAGCTGATTCTGTTGCGAAGAAACATTTTATTGTGGCGCTACGTAACACTTTAGCTATGCGTTGGTGGCGGAAAGCCGACACGAAAAGCTGCTTTTCTTTATGTCCAAATCAGTGGATTCATGTTGAATGCGAAAATGGTCAAAGAGTTACGGTATTTTGTGTGTTGTTGTCACTGCTGACATCTGTGTCTGTTTTTTGGCAGTCAAATTTGAATTAAAAGTTGAATTATTTGGAATGCCTTTTCCCTGTTTAAAACACAGAAAGTAGGATCTTAACACATGACTTCATTTCGATAAATATCAGCTTAAAATAAAAACATGTCGCAACATCGTCACAATATCAAAACCCGCTTTTTTTAAAATACATTTTCTCTCAAAATCAGTCAAAAATCTAGTTTTCAAACTTCTTCTAAAAATGTTTTAATTAATTAGCAATTTTGTGGAGGAAAAATCTGTTTTTTTTATTGGAAAAAAAAAAGTTGTTTTGATTTTAATGAACAAAATGCAAAATGTTAGACTGCACCGTAGCACTAAGACCACACTTAACATCAGTGTCATGTCAAGTAAAATTTTGCATCACCTGTGTACAGATACTGTGGACCATGCTAAAGACAAATGGGGGGGGGGGGGGGCATTGTTGGGTTCAGCATACAACCCCTTACTAGAAATCAGACGTGTACCATTTCTATTAGACATCATCAGCATATATGATAGTCACTATGAGGAGTGCCTCAGGGCTCCATTCGTTGGACCACTGCTGTTCCAATTCAATGTTTATGCAGATGACACTCAGCTTTACTTAGCTTTGTCACAAACCCACTGTGGTCCATTTGGCTCTTTCTGCATCTAAACTATTAGAAGTTATCTAAGTTAAACATGGACAAGACAAAAATCATGTTTTTTTAAGGGCTTTTAAAAGTTAAAGCCTGATTTCCACTAGTCCGTCTACAGTGTGGATATATTAATGCCATTATCGGTATCAGCCGATATTTGCATAATTTGAGTTTATCTGTCCAATATTAAACAACCTACCGATATTCTTGTAACTGTTTTGTTGCTAACAGTTCCCTGGCAATGGGAAGCTTATGTTTACAGTCGTAGCCAGCGACACACTGTTTTCAGTCAGCTTTGTTTTATTTTTGATAGGGATACATGATGTTCATAATAGATTCCTGGAAATGGGATAAATGCCAGGAATCTATTATCTTAATAGTTAATAAATGGTCTGACTGTCTTCACATATATTTTCAGAGTTTTAGGTTATAATTGTTCCTTTGAGATCCTCTGCTAAAGGTTAAAAAGGTCAAGTATGATGTGATTGTACAGCAAAAGAAAAGTCGTGCATTTCTAATAAAGGCACAAAGAAAATCTAAACTTTGTGTTATTCTAGACAATTTAATGTCAGTATTGACAAATATCGGATATCGGCCACAGTTGAAGAGGAAATATAGGTTATCGGCCTAAAAGAATGATATCGGCCCATCTGTAGAGTACAGCATTTGTGGACCATGCTAACGACAAATTGGGGACATTACGGTACAAACCCCTGAGTGAAAATCAGATTTTTTTCTTTTGGACATCATCAACATGATGGTCACTATCTCATAAGGAGTGCCTCAGGGCTCCATTCTTGGGCCATTGCTGCTCTGTATCAAAGTTTATGTAGATGACACTCAGCTTTACATAGCTATGTCACCAAAACCACTATAGTTTATTAGGCTCTTTCTGCAAATAAATTATTAGCAGTTCTTTCAGTTAAACATGACATGACAAAAAGCTGTTGTTGTTTTTTTAACAAAAAACAAGCGATGGGAACAAGCCAGTCCTTTTGTAATTAATGGTATCATAAAACACTTAAAAGACTTCCATGGATGCCACAATAAAATATCTTCCAAATTTTCAACTTGAACATCAAACACCAAAAAGGAACTAGTCTCACCTCCAGGAATCGGAGTTCCTGCTCCATCCTTATAAAATTATCTCAGTGCTAGGAAAGCTCAGAAAAAGCAACAAGATCATCAACGTCAAAATATAATTAAAAAAAAAAGTGCACAATCCCCAAAGCAGATTAATAAAATACAAGGCTGACTGCTGGTGGCAAGAGCCTGTCTGTTCTCTTCAGAGTAAACAGACGTCTAACACACGCACACAAATGCCCTGTTCTGATTTTACTACTAAAGAAATGGTGTCATTCACCAGTAAAATCAGTCAACCCAGTTTCACTTGGCTTCATTAGTGCGATGGCCTATTCTGGGGAAATTCATGTGGAGATGGATTTGTGTTAAAAGGCGGATCCATTAAGACTAAACGGGTTTCAAAGCATCTGTTTACTCATCGGGTTGTGTTTTCTTCATGACTTTATCCATTCTTAATAGGATTCAAAAAATGGCAGCAATTTCCCCAAAATGACTATTTGAAGCAGCAAAGATAGAATCCCCTGTTTCCCAACATGCTTTTATTTACTCTTTTTTTTCTAACTCAAATGCACCGTAGAGTTGGCTTTTTCCCCAATCCATGATGCATTCAAATCCCACTGTTTAAGGATGAAAAGCCACAAACATCCAACAAGTGAACGGAGGTATAAAAAGCACCAAGAGAAGATGACAGACAGCGAGAAATGCCCGAGGGGCGGGTTCAGTCCAAAGGAAAAGCTGCGCGGCAGGAGTTCAAAGTCAACCCAACCTCTCATGCAGATTATCAAAAAGGGAAAAGAGGAGCTGCAGCTCTGAAGGACGGAGGGAACTCGTCTTTGAATGACACTGAATTCCTGTTAATGAGTGAGGCATCATTAAAATTAAGCCTCAATGGATGTTTCTGAAGTCACTTATAAAGACCCATTAATCGCAGACTTTCCCAGCCAAGATAATCCGTTTTAATTAATTTGTCTTGACAACTATGCTTTTTTTTTAAAGGACCAATTTCTCTGGTTGATCTGATTTGAAAAAAAGTAATTATAGCTTTAAATGACAAGTTTTAAAAACCTCTTTATTTTCTGCTGTAGAAAGAGTACTTAGCAGGTTCGCTAACTAATTTTCTGTTAGCATTTCTTTCCTAAAAGTTGTGAAATCATGAAAGCAAAGACAAATGTTTTTCAAATAAAACACCAAACTTCTCTTGGTCTGATTTAAAAAAAAAAAAAAGCATTTATAGTTTGAAAAAAATAACTTTAAAATGAATTTTTGTGTCTCAGATTCTTGTAACACATAGGCTACGGAAGCATTTTAGTGCCATTATTCCAGGCGCAACACTCACTGAGCTTTAAACTCAAAACATATAGTTTCACTTGAAACAGAAAAATGTACTTAAAACTCAAACATACGAACCAATTTTCACTCAAAAGAAATCCTTCCAAACCGCTCGTAGACTGGATCAGGTTTGTGCGCGATTGGAAAAATTTCGGACCAATTAGCATCGACCTTCACATCCACGTCTGTGATTGGCTGGCTTTTTTGGCACATCTGTAACATGGTGCCTTACTCTGTTTCGAGTGCAGAAGAGAGGGAATTTCTCTTGAGTGAAATTTGTTTTATTTGCATATATTTTCAAATTTCAAGTGCAAAATATCTTTGTTTTTAACGCCCATAACTGTGAGTCCACTGCTTGGAATAATGGCACAAAAATCACTCCATAATAGGCTCTCTTATGGAATCACACCAAGAAATTTTTACTAGAAACATCAAACAAATTTAGCAATTTATATTTTATTTTTTTGCCTCAACTACTTGGAAAATTAACAAAAAGTACCCAAAAATTGTTTCTTGCCAAAAGTCTGGGCAAAAAAAAAAAAAAAAAAAAGAAACTGAAAAAAACACAAAAAAAATTTCAAAATACACTCTGGAAGAAAGCCTAAAAAAAGGTTCAAACTCTAACTTATTAATTTTTTTTTCTTTTTGACCCCTTTTGACCTCCCATATCACCACATGGAAAGAAGCCCGGAGGTCAGTACGGATTAAGGGAAAAGTTTCTTTTAGTCGGAAACTTGCTTTGATTCAGAGTCAGCCAACTAAATGTAGCACTAATTGCGTATTTATTTTATCGGAAAGTTTTCATCTTGAAGTTGACATTAAAAACATGACAAACATTTAGAAAAAAAACTCTGGAAGAAAGTAGCAACGAGGATGCTGTGGGGCGGGAAAAGGAAAAGTCTGCTTTTGCTTTGACAGGCAGTAATGAGGAGGACGTGAACGCTACCGAACAGTGTGTGGCGGGTTCCAGCGGCACGGCGGGGTAATGAAGGCGTCTCCCGTTTGGTGAGATGTTGTTAACAGCTGATTGGTACCTGCTGTTTCCCGTTGATGAATCTAAACTGCGGGTATTATTTGCATGATCTTCTCTTTATGGGGGGCGAGGATGAAAACATTCAATCCACATTGCAACATGTAATTAACATCATGCTGTGGTGTTGTGCATTAAAGAGCTTGTTTGTTTATTTCATATCTTTTAGTGGTGGATGACATCTCTCTTTTTTACGGTGCATTGTGTAACCATTATGTTTATGGAAAACATCAACTTTAATGGGGCGGGATTATATAAATATGCTTCCTCCCACTCCTTTTCAAACAATTAATAAAAAAATATTTGGCATAAGTAATATTTAATGGGGTCAATGGACTGTCTGTGTGGGTGAAAATATATCTACATATGATGACGAGTAATTGTATTTGCATCATTTATGTAGGCGGGCGTACTGAGGTTTCCATACTATAAAGCGAACTTAAAAGCCTTAATGTTTTTCAAAGTATATCAGTGTACCTTTCTAATCCAGAGCTCTTTGTAGAAGGATTCATTCTGATTGTGTTTAATGAACTCGTAGTGACGTTGAGAGATACACGGTGATCTGTCAAAATGTTTGGTTGGGTGTTACTGTGAATACAGGGGGGCAGCGGGCAGGCGGTTGAAGGGTTGGCGGTTTGATCCCCGCTCCCCCCAATCGACTGTTGTTGTGTCCTTGGGCAAGACACTTCACCCAATGCGGCTCCAGTGATGTGTGAATGTGTATGAATGTCCTGGTGATGGTCAGGGAGGCTGTAGGCACAAACTGCCTCTGTCCGTCTGCCCCAGGATAGCTGTGGCGACATCAGTAGTTACCATCATCAAGTATGAATGAATAATGGACACTTAAGTTATCTTACAATAATACATTAGATAAATCTAATCTATTATTATTATTAATTATACGCTAACGCGGCTAACGTGCAGCGGTGTCAGAGCATGTTGTTTTATGTGTTAATAACAAGGTTAGCAGTTAGCGTAGTCATAGTAAGATTTGTTTTAATAATATCAGTCTGTTTTTTTATGTGTTGCAAACAAGGTTGAGTGTTATTATAAATACACTAACATAGCTAACGTATAACGATATCGGATTGTTTTTTGGTGTGTGTTACAAACAAGGTTGAGAGTTTGCGTAGTCACAAACAAACGTTTGTTTTAGCGGTATCGGCCTGTTTTTTACGAGTTGCAAACAAGTTGTTGTGAACACGCTAATGCGACTAATTATTCCTAATGTGGCTAACGTGTAGCGTGTCACAAAGAGGTTCTAGAATTTCTGAGAATACAGGTAACAGGCAACAGCCCAATTATCACCTACGGCAGTGGTCCCCAACCCCCAGGCCGCAGACCGGTCCGTGAAAGTTTGTGTGATGTCATACTGGTCCGTGGCATGAAAAAGGTTGGGGACCACTGACCTACGGTTCATGTTCTACGTAGATTTACGTGTTCTTTATGTGGTTTATTCGTACTTCTTCCGTAGTTTTAATGTGGTACATTTGAGATACATCCGTGAAAATGTCACGTAAGAACCACTACTTTTCTTACTTTTTCCACGAATATTCACGTATGACCAATTTTTAAAAGTTATATATATATATCGCAAAGCAGACGTAGTGGCTATGTGACATGGCTTTTACTTGGATGAGGACGACTTTGAAAACCCTGTGTGGTGCTCATGACAACACCTGAAACTAACGCGCTTATTCCCCACCAATCTTCATGAAACAAGCAGGAACTATTGCGTTAGCGTAGTCATAGTAACGTTTGTTTTAGCCGCATCAGTCTGGTCTTTTCACGAATTGCAAGCAGGGTTGGGTGTAAAGGTAAACGCTCAGGCGGCCAACGTGTAGCAGTACATTACTCTCACTGTGTTTTTGTTTGACATATTAATAACAAAGTTGGGGAGTTAGCCGTTAGCGTTTGTTATAGCGGTATCAGTCTATTTTTTTTACGCCTCGGCTATCAGAGTGCGTCCGACTTCCTCAAATGATCAGTGATCACTGCAGGAACTCGTTTACCTCAACCAAACCCTTGAAACCATATGGCTTCAGATCTGTGCTTTCGGTCGGGCACATCCCCGATAATCTCTTCTTTCTTCATTAGAGGGCGCCTGGCGTCCGTGATTAATGCCACTCATGAAGCCATTCATTTCCTTAGATATCCGCGCACTAGATTTACTGTCCCGAGTGCAGACCAAAGGCTCTGTCCTTGAATTATTTGTGTATGCGCTGCCTGCTCTCCAGATGTTGTTTTCTTCTTCTTCTCCACGGTGGAGGAATCCATCATTGTGCAGCAGGATGTAGCCTCCGGGCCGCAGCCTTCATCGCCGTGACCTTCGCCTGGGCAATTATATTTCCGAGTGGCCTAACCTGAGATGATTCCTGAAGTGGTGCTTGGCGGTGCCGTGTGAGCTGCGGTGACTCACTGACCCAAAAATAAAAATTCATCTCAGTAAACAGCAGCCGGGGCTACAAGGACGGGAGCGGCGGGGAGAAGACGCTGGGAAATTGACTGAAGGCTGACGCCTCAAATGGAGTCAAAGTCAATGTTTATGTCATGTTATTTCGTTTGCTTTTTGACTGATTCAAAATCTTTGTCACCTGAATTTTCTGTGGAGGTTCAACTAAACTGTCAACAGAAATCCAGAAAAGAACGACAACACTGCCATCTGCTGAGGGTGAATGACACCATTATTATTTTTATCTACTTTTTGTATTATTTTATATTTTTGTATGAAAAACAACTTTGAATAAAAAAAGTCATGACAGCTTAGATTTAAAAAAGCAACAACAAAAAAAGCTTAATTCATATATTTTTCATATATTCATATATTTTCCACTAGCTAGAAATAAATAATAATAGTAGTAATGGAAATAAATAAGTACATAAAAATAATAAACAATCATAAAATGATAATAATATAAAAATAACTCGAATAAAATAAATCATTCAACTTCCTAGCTTGCCAATACATTAATTTGGAAAATGATAGAAAAACAAAATTGCTGGAGAAAATGGCAAAGATAAAAAAAACATGTTTTATTCTATTAAAATGTTTATAAACATTTGTATTTGGAAAAGAAATTTAATTCAAAGCTCCAAATATTTTAAATGCACATCCAATTTGATTGTTTCCACCATTAATTTAGATTCAGATTTAAAATTATTTTATGTGAGGTATAAAAGGGATTTTTAGGGAACCAACGTAAATACACCTAATATTTTAATCCCATTAGGCAATAACTCAAAGATCTGACAGATAGTTTAGGTTTTTTGAAAACTATAAAGGTTTTTTTTTAATAATTTGATAAAATCCACAAGTAAATATACATTGTTTTAAATATTGTGTTTTGCAATTTACCCACCTCCTCAGATTTGAGCCACACATTTTATTAAGAATTTGACTTTTTTTTCCAATACAGAAAGTCATTTGCAAAAATGAATGAATTCTGTGTTTCCATGGTTTCATTCTGGTTCTTTCCTCAGGCACTTCCAACACTTTTCACAGAACGTGTTCTATATTAAAACTTTAAATTTGAACTCAATTCAATTTTCCCAGAAGGCCACAGAGAAGGTGTACAATTCTAGAACTATATTCCAATAACATAGTAAATCAAATATTTTGATTTATCTGAGAAAAATCCTATATTTATATGAAAAACACATAAAGTAAATAGAAAAATCTACTATTCCTGTAAGATTTTATTTGAAAAAGCCTTGACTGTGTGTTTTGGACGGGCTGGTGTAAAATCTGGACAATGGCTGGCAGATTTGTTCTCTGCGTTGCTTCTGTGTGTTAATCTCCCGCTGTGCAGTCAGGAGCTTGGGGGGGGGGCTTTGTGTTTCACGCCGTTGTCTGGCGTTGTCGTGCTAAGGAAGACAAAAGCTCCACTTTCAAGATATCTAAGCACCAAATCTGTAGGGAAATGAAAAGCCGCTCTGCTAATTTGGTCTGTGATCATTTTTAGCTCCAATGTGATGATGAAGACGAGGGTTCAATCGTCTACCTTCACTGTGGTTTTAAGCTGCTTGCTGGAAACTTTTCCTCTTGACAGCATCTCTACGGTGGCAGATGGCGACGATGACGAGGAGCTAATGTTAATATTCAGTGATTGTGAGCACGTTTAGGCACGGCACGGGCAGCGGAACCCTGGCAGGACGGCAATCTGTCCACCTTTGCCGGGTTCGGCGCTGGTAGGAAAAAAACATGGTCTGCTTGATCGGCTCAAAAACATCGACTTTTACTCATCCTTCACTACAGATTTGATGTTTGGTGAAAAACTTAAAAAAATTTGTTATTTTTTTCTCGAAAGAGCCACCAGATTAAGGGGTCATAAGACTACACTACCCAGAATGCCTAGAGGACCCAAGAGGCAGGCGATTGGTCAGATGGATCGATAGGAAGTTTTCTTTTTTCTGTGATAACCAACATTTAAAGAGTCCAACACAATAAATCAATGAAACTTTATTGACAAAAACCCTCAACAAATACAAAACCATACTCTCACTTTTTCAGTTCATGTTGTTGAGGGATTGTAAGTGTCACTCCTCCAAGATCCTAACTACACTACCCACAATACTTTGACGATTCATCAAGCACTACGTCTTTGGAGTTTACCAAAGTCCTACTAAAGCCTTTAGACAGATTTTTAACGCAGTGTACCATGGGTCAGTAAACAGAACCAGGATTTATACAAAAGAGAAAATAAAGGATTTCTAAAAATTACAATCCTAACATTCGTAAACCAGGGTGGGTCGATAACCAGCAGGAAGCCGGACAATTGAGACGAACACTCCTCATGAATCTGAATTAGCTATCATTTCACTGAGTGCGTATCTATACAGCATGAAAAGACAGTAGCTACTGTAAAGCCTTGGTACGGGTTTTTGGGTCCGTAGAGGGTCGTAGAGGGAGCAGACGCATCTTAAGGGGAGTGCAGGTGCATCTTGCAGTTCCCCTGAGGTTGGTACGGTGACCTCAAAAGAAGTCATGATAGTGGAACATACCATTGTCATGCATAGGCTAAGTGTATCATAAAGTATTCTTAAAAGTAGACGTACTTATGACGTACGGCTGTTGCTGTGTTATGGTGTCCTTATGCTACTGACTGGGGTGTGCACATGATCAGTAAGAGCCCATACGACCTCCACACAAACTACACTCTGATTGTGCAATTTCCTCACTACGTCGCAATGCCAGACGCCCGCATGTATCACGTGAACAGCCCTACTGGCTCCTTGCACGGTGCGCAGCATTTAGGGGGTCGAAAATAAATGTAACATTTGTACAACTCACCTGTGTCTCATCTACTTCCCCCTTATTGCCCCCAGCATCCCCAGCATAGAAAAAATGTGCATGAATATTTTACTTTTTACGGGTTCACCCAGCGGTCTACGACCTTGATATTTGGTGCGGGGCGTCTGCGTGACTTGTACAGCTTCGACCATTTTCCACCCGTCAGGACAGTTGAGACTACGGCTTTAAATATGGCGGCTTTGAAGGGAATCCTTGCCAACATTTGGTGTGAGGAGTGAGATTTTGAAAGAGAACAATCTGACTGACAAAGAAAAAAAAAACAAGATAAGAACTCAACACCAGCTGGGGTCTTGATCCTAAATGAAGGTAGGGATTTAAAATTTTTTTTTTTTTTTAAAGATCTTGACACCCCAGCAGAGGGCAGTGTTGGAAATCCCACCGTTGCAATAACCTGTGCAGCAGCTCCAGACGCCAGCAGCTAAGCGGAGAGAAACCCTGACACCTCCAGTGACAGTAAGCAGTCCAAAGTTTATCTTATAACCACCCCACCCTCCCAAAACCCCCACTGCCTCCACAGGACCCAGAATCCACACCGTCAGAATAAACAGTCTGATGGCAACCCTGACAGAACCAAACGTCAGACAAAAAGATTTATTTAGGCCCGAAAAATCCGTCTGTGTCAATGTGGAAATGCCAAGAGAGTGGCAATGCCAGAGGATTCTGCTGTCGGGTGGAGGAGGAGGGATGGAGGTGGAGCAAGCCCAACGGAAATGACCAAAATACAACAATGGAGTATGAGTTCTTCATATTGGCCTCATTTAATGGTTTCAGATGAGATTTAATTTTATTTTGCTAAAGATATTTCTTGGACAGTGGTTTTTATTTGTATTTTCCTTCATATCAAGCGTATTTTGGGTTTTATTATCCGCAACGTGTTCATCTGTATTTTTTTGGACTACAAGACTGGTGGATGCCAAAAAATGCGCAACAAAAAAGAAAAAAAAATCCTATTAGTCGCACTTTAGGGGAAAAATGTATTTAACAAACTACGGGAACAAGAAAAGACAAATTTATAGAATAGATAATGATAATAGACTGAATAAATACAGCCTTCACGACCGTAACCGTATTTAGTTTCATGAAACATCAGAGAAATCTAGTCTATTAGTGCAACATGTTGACAATTATTCCGACATCATAGCATAAAAAAAACATACTAACAAGTCAGCTATCCCTTTACGTCACTAAATCCGTGTAAATCTTCATCGTTTTTGCTGAGGCCGGTGCTTCGTCTTCTGTGTTTCTGTCAGTGGCAAATACTGATACACACGTCTACAGCGCCCTCTAGTGGGAAAATCAAAAACAGATAAGCCAATAAATCACATGCAAGTCTCACCTGAGTGTTAGTTGCCAAACTATGCAAAACAAAAAAAAACACCACTTATACCCCAGAAAATACAGTATTGTTAACATTTGACCCTGAAATTCCTTCAAATGTTCATTATTTGACCCAAAAAAATAACTCAAACTATTATTTTTCAGATTTCTTTGATAAATATTATTAGAATTATTTCCAGGGTTTGTACACTTTTTTAGCAATAGTTTTCCAAAACTTTCACATGATCTTTCACTAAATTTTCAAAACCAAAAATAAACACATTTCAGTCAGACTTTTGTAGTCGGTGCCGCTAAATCAAACCAAGACACATAGATACAACCAAGTTTCTCTGCCTCGCCATTAAAATAGCGGTCACCGTGTCAATTTTTTTCTAATATTTTTAAGAACTCATTGATTCTTGAGAGACCTTCAGAAAAACCGAGTCTGTTATATTTACTGTTAAAAAAATGTTTTGATTTTCATTATTTTTTATTGTTATATACATTTTAACCCTCTTTGTTAATTAGATATAAATGTTTTCATAATTATAAAGACTTAATGTTTTTCAATGCTGGTGAGTATAGTGACCACATGCAGAGGATAAGAGAATGTAAATAACGTAAACTCTTATCACTGATAGCGTCAGGTTGAACTTCTGCCACAAATTAAATTCAAATCTCATCTTAAACTAGTTTAATGTTTGTTTTTTGCATCCAAAATATTAAAAATCCGTGACTTTTCCAAAACTTTTCAGAAGATTTCATTTTTCACAAACCTTTCAAGAACCTAAAAATTGATTTTCCAAAACTTTCCAGGTTTTTCATGAATGCATGAACCCTGTTTGTCTTTATTTTCATTTGAAGATCTAAAAACGGATTAAAAAAAACAAGCCTGATTATCTGTTATCACAGAGCTCTCACATATGCTCACTTTTCACATGGAAGCCCAATATCTCCTTTTTAATGCTAAAAAAAATGTGTTTATATTTTGCAAACATGTATTTTACACCCATAAAAACACAGCAGTGGCCACATAGCCGGTGGATAAATCCTATATTAAAAGTTAATTTGTGAAAATCCAGTGTCTGAAAAGAGTCGGGTTATATTTGCTTTGATTCATAGATGCTGGAGCTTCTTAATTTCTGGCTCCGCCACTCCTGATTACTGTTTCAAAGCTTCATTTATGTGAAAAATAAATGGTGAAATCATTCAGCAGCAAATTAAACCGGCTAATAGAGTTCATAAAATCCCAGATAGGGAACTGGAATGTCCATTTAAAGGATCAATCTATAATTTAATCATATAATTAAATTAAATTCTATGTTTTTTATTTTGGAAATTCATATTTAGGTGAGAAAAAAAAGCAGGGAGGTTTGCTTGATGTCATTTGTGGTCGATGTTTTCAGGCTTTGAGCTCCACGTTATAAAGGGAAAAAAAGCAGAAATGGAAGCTTTTGGGCGTCCTTTCAGGCAAAGGGACGCACGGCGCTCCGGCGGCTGACTCACCACGAATTCCAGCGCATCAACACTCCCACTCTCCTGACCCTGTGCGAATGGGACTTAACGGAGATGTATATGGTGATGAAAATGTCTCTGAATAACACGTTACTTAGCAACAAACCGGCTTTAAAGCAGCGGCAGCACAAAGTGGGGAAACATAATGAATGAGAAAATGATAAAAGATTGTCACTGAGAGGAGCTGACAAGGAATTTAAGGTTTATCATCTCGAATAACTATTTTGTTTTGAAATTTTCTGCCTTTAAAACTCAGATATGAAATGCTGCTAAATAAATATTGTCTGTTAACATTTTAATTTAAAGAAAAATATTCTTATTTTCTCTACGAAAACAACAAAAAACTGATGGTTTTACATAAAAAAGTGAAACTTTTTCCAAGAACTCAAGCTAAAAATGAATTGATTGTTGTTTGAAAAAGATTGTATCTGTTACGTAGAAAATATGCTGCGGGGGGCCACAAGATACAGGCTCCGCCCAGTTGCAGGCAAATTGATCCCTGGATGTCTTTGTTTTCCTCGTCTGAGCTGTTAAGGGCAGAAGCATGTAAACAGAGAGCTCTCAGCAACAGGGAGGGGAGGGGCGTGGGTTTGACCCACACCGACAGTCCTGCCCACGACTCAGAGGTGATTTCTAGATAAGTACTGCGTCTCTGAAGAAACTAGATCCTAGAAAACTACAGGTTTTTTTTATTTAGGCTAAAGTCGTACACATCGGCATTTGACGCGCGCTCTTGAATGCAGAACATTCAGTCTATTGGTCTTCAAACTGGACCAGTAGGGAAGGCCTTTGTCTTCTTTTTCTACATTTTCTAGCCCATGTCTGCCACCTACGGTTGGAAGAGGCTCAGCCCGAAATGGTGCAAACCTCACGATTTGGGTGTTATTACGTAGAACCGTAAAACAGTCATAAAACTTTCGTAGCAACGCGTCAACATGAGAGTTTTGAACGCGGAAACTCGAAATGCCCGTTTAGATGGACTTCTCATTGGAAGTGGTTTGGTACAAAACGTCAAAGTGGTGCCAATCTCACGATTTGGTCGCCAAATGGACACGGTTCGTTTCAGTACTAGGGCCCTTGAAATGGCCTTTGTTTATCGTTATCTGAACAAGAAATGCAGACGTCGCCAAGCTCGTTGTTGGGTCTGGGTTTTACCAGATAAACCAAATCTGAATGAAGCGCTCTGATTGGTCACAGTTTGACCTGGTTTATCTAGCAATGCGCTGCACATTTTGTACATAGAGTCCAAAAACAGTCGTTGAAACTTGCAGAGCGGCGCATGAACATGAGAGTTTTGAAGGCGGAAGGCTGAAACATAGCTGGGTGAACGTATCTTCAGGGTTAAAACTGCTCAAGTGGGACTCTAAGTCTTTAAAATGTAAGGAAAAAAAAGTCTCTGTTTTGTGAATTTGAGGGATTTCAATCAATATTCAGCAGCTACAACAAGCAAAGAAAGAAACTGTCAGAGGCTTTGAAAAGCTTTTCATCTTTTTGAAGAAAAACATTTGTCGTCGCTTTTTCCATTTTGTTTGGAGAGCCACAAACAAAACTGCTGGTTTTTCATATTTTGAGTGGCATTGAATTATAAATATAAAGAGAAAATCTTAGCTCCTTCACTCTTGAGTTGTGCTTGATCACTTCCTGATTGTGTGTGGAGATGAGCACCGATGCGGTTTGGGGGGGGGGGGGGGGGGCGCCCACGGTGACGGTGTGGAAAGTGGACAGACGGGGTGATTGGTTTTTATGATTCCATCCAGGACTGCTGCATCCGTGTGTGTTTGTGGTTCATGAAGTTTAAACCAACGTTTCTCCTGCATGATAATCAGAGATCTTGTAAAGTGCTGCTGCTGGATTCAATTTTCCTCCAAAACAACATCAACACTTGAATTTATTACTTTTTTTTCCTTTTTTTTGGTCAAAAAAGGTCATATTTCCATTCTCATTAAAGCTCCCCCCTCCCTGCCAGATTACCGCTGAGGGGCTGCAGCAGCTCAAGATTGTGCCGGATTATTCTTTGCTCATGGGTAGCTGTCAGGCGCTCTGTCTCGGGGATCTGCAGCTAAGAAGTGCTTTGCATAAACTGGGAGCGATAATGAATCGTTTTTTTTGAGGTTTGCTGTTCCGCCCGAGAATATCAACGATGGCGGTCACAGGAGATGGAACGCCACTGAAAATCCAACATGGACAACTTATTTTAGCTTCCAGGAAGCATTAATTTTCTTCTTTAAGTTGGATGAAGTGTTGGAACTCCTACTAGTTTCATGACAGATAAATCTCCTAAAGTTTATGGGTTTTTAAGATCTTCCTTATGGATTTTTTTTGGATACAGCATCATCAGGTCTTCACAGGTTTCCTGTGTGGTTCAGTCCTAAATATCCTTAAAAAATTAATTACTTCATGCTTTAAGATGTTTACAAAAATTATGATCTCTCAAAAGAGACTGATTTGAAAATAAAATTAACTGGAGCCAGGTCAGTTCATCAAGTAACCACTAGGGGCGTCACATAACACAGTTTTTCCCCATCAAAATGATCCAGTTTAACGAAAGACACTTGCCGTCTACTTTTCCTTTGTATTTGATTCTAACATTTGCAACAACAATCTTGAACTTAGTTTTTGATGTTTTCATTTAATATTTGATCATCCTATCATGTTTGTTCGTTCCACTTATTTATCAGTATTTAGATAACTTTTGATGATGTCATAATAAGCTAAATTGTTGACAATCAAAAACTCAAAAAGTTTTGTTATGCAACCAATGAGTCGCACAAACACATCCAACTGCGATAATACAATAAAAATCACTAGCAGCTAACTATTACTAAAGTCAAAACACACAAAGTTAGCATAGCAACACCATGGAAAATATTGCTAAATGCTAGCTTAACAGAAATGTGAGCTTGAAAGAAATGTGAGATTGGTAGAAATGCTAAAGAAATCGAATCTTAAAAACATGCAGGCTTGAAAGAAGTGCTAGCTTTACAAGGTTAGCCTGAATAAAATTGTTAAATTAAATTAGATGCTTGAAAGAAGATGCACCTCTCCATTCGGTCCAACAAGAAAGGTATAAAGACATAAAAATTAAAAAATGTAGCCTCCAATTACAGAAGGGATTTATACAAATATATGCTTAGTGTGTCTGAAGATTCAAACCCTATTATGACAGTAAAATCTGTCCAACACAAGATGCCACAGCTGCTGGAGAGGACAAGATAAAAAAAAAACCTAGCTTAATTGCTAATTGCTAAATTGAAAGAAACATTATCTTAAAAGGAATTTTACTTTGAAAGAAATAGTACACCTTATGGCATATACATTCAGTGGTCACCACAGCGAATCAATGTCCTTTCTGACATAACCCTGCCTTTTATCTGGGTTGAGGACCAGCACAGAGAGATGCAGACTCGGGTCGCCTCATAGCTACAGGTAGGCAGTAGGGTGAAGGATCTTGCCCTAGGACCATCATGCCCACAGGAAACAAACCCAAAAACGCAAAAAAATACCTGTGAATTACGAATATCATGAATGTATCACAAAAGAAGGCTGCACGGTGGCGCAGTGGTTAGCGCTCTTGCCTCACAGCAAGAAGGCCCCCGGTTCAAGTCCCGGCTGGGGGACGTGAAAAACGACATCAATGGAGGACCTTTCTGTGTGGAGTTTCCATGTTCTCCCCTTGTATGCATGGGTTTTCTCCGGGGTCTCCGGCTACCTCCCACCGTCCAAAAACATGCTTCATGCAATTCTAAATTGTCCCTAGATGTGAGAGTGAATGGCTGTGTGATTGTTGACATTCTACCCTGCGACAGACTAGCCCTCCCCTGCCTTCGCTCACAAGTGGCCAGGATAGGCTCCGGCAGCCCCGTGACCCCGAAAGGGACAAAACGGTTAAGGAAATGAAAAAATGAATGAATATCACAAAAGACTGAAATTTCACATGTGGAAAATGTGCAAAACGTAAGTAGCTGTTGTGTGACACGACCTTAAACTAAATCCCAAACTTTCCAATACTGGACAAAAGAAGGGACAAACCAGGCAGTCAGTAGGAGCTCGTGCGGCAGAACCAAACCATCACGTCATTCAAAACACCACAATTCTGTTGGAGCGCAATTTTTCATCACAGATACGAAATCGATATTTACATTTGAGAAAAATGCAGCTACAGTGAACAGTAAATCAAACCAGATGTAACATAACAAGCTTATGTCCATTGTTGTGTCTTATCATGACGTTAAAAACAGAGAGAAACAAAAGCTAGTTTGTAACAAGCCGTCTACTATTTACTTTTTGGACAACCCTTTAACACCAGAGACGTCACCGACGACGACGACGACACCTAAATAACACGTGCTCTTCAAACAACCGTAGACCAGCATAGACCATGAATGTGTGTGATTATTGTTTTGTTTATATACAATTCATCAGTGATTCGTGTGTCAATTACGGAATTTTAACGTAATATTTGCTCCGTCTACGTGATATAAAAGTCATACATCGGCGGTACATGCGCAAAAAGTTAGTTAGCGGACGTGGAACGGCCGTGGAAAGACACAAATTTGTGTATGAATCTTACAAGAATCACGCACTAGTATAAGATTTACATAATAATGCCGTATGAACTTTGTCAAAGAACAGAAGTCACATAAAGACCCGTCAGCCAAAACCCTCATCAAACTTCTGCGCTCATAGACAAATGCAACAAACATTTATGAATTATGTATTTCATACATGGAAGATGGGCAAAATGTATGTAACAGCGGCGTGACACAGCCTGAAGAAATAACCGTGAAGCAAAAGTCAGATCAGCTAGTTTAAAAAATAAATACAACCTTAAAAGATAGATTTCCTGTCTTTGAGGCATAGACAGACATCTGATGATGTTTTTGTTTTTTTTAATATCAAGAAAATATTTTTAATCCCAATAAAAATGCGAGGGCACATCTTTCACTTCTGCTAATCTAAACGGTGGAATCCATCGGTTTAGGATCAAAAAAATACTCAGTGAGAAAACAAATAAGAGGCTTTTCAACACCTGATGGCAGCGACAAAAAGGTGCGATGACGAGAAGTGACTTAAGGGCAAATAATGAAAGCGGTAAACACAAAGTGATAAATGCATCTGAAAGAAGTGCAAAGGGAGTCATTGAAATTCCTCTCATGCTCCAGATCAAGAGAATATGAAAAATAAGTGAAAGTTGAGGCGTTTTCTGCATTTTAGATGTGGATACAATCTCAAAAAAATGCACCTTTTGAAAGGAAAGTTCAGGATGTTTTAGGTTTTTAGTTGTGCTGTGCTGCTGGGAAGCGACCGCATCCTGTTGTTTTTCTGTCTTACCTTGATATCCTTGACAGGTTGACACTCAATCTGATGCGAGACGGAGGCAGTTTGGTTCATCTTGGCCCCTCAAGTGAACGCCAGAAAAAAAACAGAGAAAAAAAACCCTACAGGGGTGAAGTTTCTTCTCTGACTTACTCCAGATCTTCTTCCATAGATGATCAACAAAACAAAACATAGAAATGCATAGGATGAAGATGCTCCTCTTCCTCTGCCTTACTGAGGCGTCTCCACACTCGTTTAAGCAGATGATGTGTTTTCCTTTTGTCTCTGATAGCCGTCAGTGCGTCTGCATGCCGTCCTCCCTTCTCCTCTGCGCTCTCCACTCCTCTTTGCCTCTACAGCAACTATCTGCTGTTCCCCATGCAGCTGACAGACAGTTCAGAAACCAGGATGCTTGCCAGAGCCTCCCACGTGCGAAGACAGCTCTTCATCACAATGCAAATGCGCTCCAGGCGAAGATTTTGCGGGCGTATGGTGGGAGCTGTTGTATTCAAAGCCCTCCTCCACACGTTGAGGGAAGTTTTGATACGATGGGTGCGAGCTGAGGTGAAGTCTTTGACTTCCCACCACCTCCTGCTGCTGATGCCTTTGTTCCATTTGAAAGCTGGATTACTACAAAAAAAAGTTGAAGCGGTGGCTCTGCACTTGAATACCATATCGCCCGAAAGGATTCTGTTATCTGTCTTTGTGCGTGTGAACTCAGATAGTGTCCCACCGTAATCCGTAGGGTTTAGTATGATGTCCACCTTTGCTGCTTCAACAGGTTTATGGAAATGTTTGATAATTCTTCCACGTTAGTGAGTTTAGATGCTAATGTTGGATGAGAAGACCTGATTTCACCCCGTTTCCTCCCAAAGGTGGTTCATGGGTTGAGGTCACGGTTCTGTGCACGCCGGTCGAGGTCTTTCACATTGGTTCAGTCGGATACATACATGCCAAATACATACATACATGCATGCCACGGTCATCGGCTGTATATGAGAACTGGACTGAGTGATCCCTCCCCTATCAGGTTCCAAACAGAAAGTACCTGCTGGTTTCAAGAAGCCAAAATTCCATAACTATTCTTGCTCTGCTCCTTTTTTTTTTTTTAAATGTTCTTTTTTTCATTTTTTTTTTTGTAGTCAAAGTTATTTGAGTTATAAACTGACCACCAGATGCCAACGTTTGAAAGTTTTGATTGACAGATTTCATATAGTCTGCTTTCAAGTGCTGGTGTGGAGATAGATCGCACCAATGCTTAATGACGTCTGGTTCCAACATGGCGGCGTCCATATCGCGAAGAAATAGCGTCTGAATTGGAAAAACTTCCATATTCATCAGTTGCGACGGTAATCCAAAGATTTACTTTAGCCAGTCTTTCTAAAAATTATGACAGGTTTGTCATTCCGTGGAGACCAAAAATTAAATGGTTGCTATGGAGACAAAACTTAAGAAAAGATGCCATTTTATAAAAAGTGGTATTTTTGTGAATCTGTCACACGCAGATCATCATGATGTGACTCTAACATGGCGACGTCTGTATGCCGAAAAATTGGCGACTGAACTAACTTCATTTATTGAAGCCGCAGGTAAGCTTTTTCCTATGGGTGACTTCACACTCACTCGTTCAGTCCAGTTCTCTTATACAGTCAATGGTGCATTGACTGTATAAGAGTGGTGCATGGACTCTACATTTTTTATTTGTAATATTGTAGATTTTTGTGAATTTGTCACGTGCAGCTAGTCATCTGTATCCCGAAAAAACATTTAGTTGGAGCTATAAGTGAATAAGCCATTTTCTATGGATGTCCATCACTACAGAAACAGGAAGGAACATTGAAGTCAATGGTTATGGTATAGTTATTTGGTTGAAGCTGCGGGAACGTCATTTTAGACGGATGACATCACACTCAGTCCAGTTCTTATATACAGTCAAAGGTATGGACTCCAGATTTGTGATTTGTAATATTGTGAAAATTTAATCTCTGGCTCAAGCAAGACGAAAGGATATAACGTACAATATAAAATTATTACTTAGGATAACTCGTCAATAGAATATTTATTTAATTCCTGATTACATACCTTGTAGCAGCCATTTTAAATAATTGGTGAAAAGGGGTGTTTTTCTCTTTTCTGATGTTCACAACTCCCCAGCATTCCTTATGTTTGTGGTTTAGACCAACTGAGGTGAGGCTATAAAAGCAGGGGGCTTTGTTGTAAAGGAAGTTACCTGGTTCAAATCCCAGCTGGATCTTTTCTGTGAAGAGTTTGGATCTTCTCCTCTAGTTTGCAAAGGTTTTCCTCAACTCTCCGGCTTCCTCCCACAGTCTGAAAACATGTACATTAATTGATGTCTCTACGAAAAAATGTCTTTGTGTGGCCTTATGGTGACCTGCCTCTGTTTAACTCTAGCTGGGATAGGCTCCAGCAACCAGAACTGAGACTAAAAGCAGAACTTTCAGATTTAATTTTTCACATTTTGGAATTCTAGCTGAGGATTTCTGAGATTATCTTTGTAGTTTATATATTATATGAACGGCACGTCCAATGTGTGGAAAAATGCCAACTTAAAAATTCTACAGTTGTCTTCATTTAACTGAATGATCCTCAGTTAATTTACATGTCTGTTTCTGTGGTCATCTGATTTTGTTACTGTATTTTGTTTATCTCACAGTTTGTTCATGCTTAAGTTTTTTTAAATAAAGTTATCATTTTTAAATGTAAAACTAATTACATTTTTTTGCTACCATTTATGACTCAAAGTAAACTTGAGTGAGCTTGTTGAAAGTTATTTTAGAAAAAGCTCAGTTAACTTTCTAAATAATAAGGTAACGCAGTCGTGCCTCGTTATTCTAAAAAGTTAAATTGTAAAAATACCAAGCGATAGTTAAATTTGCAAAACATTTTTCATTTTTTTTTACAATTGGAGCTGTTTTAAGGCAGTAAAACTCTTTTCTACACTCTTTTAATACTTTCTCTCTGACAGACACGAACAACTTCACACTTTTCTCTCATGCTTAAACTCTCTAAATTCAAACTATCGTAAAAAATATGTCCAGGATTATGGAATAAAACGAAAAATCTGACTGCGATCAAAGATTTTTGTAGATTTAGCACACTGAACACATTTTGTACAGGAGATACGGCACAGATTGAGGTCTAAAGCCGATCAGGATGCAGAAAACAGTGCACTGTAGAAAAACAAAAAACTGAACAAAGTCTGTGGTTGACGATGAAAGGTGAACAACGTCATAGCTACGAAACACTGATGGAGGCGGATCAGACATTTTCACTACACTGAATCTGGCTCTCTTTTCAAAAAAATTTGTACAACCTAATCTATGCTGTTGAAGTTGGGATTAGAACCCCTAACGGTTTGAGTTATATTATTTGAGGTTTAAGTCAAGTTTTTTTTTTTCATAGTTTGGCCAGAGGTGCGACTAATGGTATGTTCACATCAGCCACACCAACACGCGTTCAAGCAACTTCTTCCAATGAAAAGTCTATCTAAACACAGATTTGTGTTTCGGGCTTCCAGGTTCAAAACTCAAGTTTCTACGAACATTTTAAAGCTCTACATGCAAAACGCACGACCATTGAATGCAAGTTAAATCAGTTAAACTATGACCAATCCGGGACTCAAATTGGGAAGCAACATATCAACGTCCTTTTCAAAACATGGAAGTACCAACCATTTGAAAATTGATCATAAAGGAGAAATTAATAATTGCAGTTTGTGCCTGGACGGAATTTTACAACATCTATAGACAGGATATAATATCAGGAGTGGATCAATTACAGTTTTTTTATTGTTATTTTTCATTTTTCAAAATTAAAAGACTTTTTACAATATGATCATTGTCTTTTTTCAGCCAAATAAAAGCCTTCACTCAACATTATAGCATCAGAGTTTCACCCCGTAAATCCACTCCTCTGAGTTTGTTTTACCAAAAAAATGCCTTTAAACTCCAAACGGAGGTGAGAACTTTGAAGTGAGGAACTCCTTTTGCTTTCATCCCGCTGTCATCAGTCATCCTGTAATTTATTTATGGGTAATGCAGCGCATCTGTTAGAGCGATGGAGCTCACGCAGAGATCATAAATCAGTTCCTGTCAGCGGGTAAAACATTCATGAATCCGCTCACGTGTGATCCACACGTCTCTCTGCATGTTCCGGGTTTGTTGCTGTTTGTTCGCATAAACTGCTGTCGGCGTTAAAAGCAAGGAATTCCGGTTCGTATCAGAGGAGCTGGTGGCTATTTTTTAGGACTCCTAGCATGATTGTTGTTGACCCCCTTTAAAAAAATGTTATTGTTTGATGTGATTATTCACCTTATAATAAATACCAATAGGCTTAAAGGGATTAAAGGGCTATTTTAGTATCAGATCTGGATTTCTCTCAAAGTTGACCTGACAAAATGACTTGTGATCCACTGGTTTGTGAACTTTGTGCCTTATCAACAGCACCACTAGTATGTAGATATAGAGAAAGTCTATGATGGTATACAGAGGAGCTCTGTTGGACCTTGTTGTTTCAGTGGTGATGGACAGACAGGAATCTCAGTTGTTTGCAGATGACATTGTGATCTATCCTGAGAGCAGAGAACTGATGGGAGAACATCTAGAGAGGTGAAGGTTTGAGTGGATTTAAAGTGTGTTTTCTTTGTGTGAAAAACTTGTAGTTAATCATTTTGAATTTGTGAAGTTTTGTTTAGTTTCTATTACTTGTTGCTTTCAGTTTTTCCTTACAGCAAAAATTTAAAGTTTTCCTGTTGGGATGAGATTTGTGCCAAAGAAAAGATTGGATTTTACTGTTGCCTCTCTCTGTTTGAGAAGGATTATGTTCTTTGACATCAAATGAATGGGTTTTTAAAGCTGGGACTGTCTGAAATGGACTGCTGAACTTGTTCTAATTGAACAATAAAGGTCGATTTTTTTGTATTGTCCTCAATTTGCAAGCACCGTGTAGGTCGAAATGCTTTCTTTTCTAGACTTTGCTTTTCAAAACATGGTGAAATTCCATCCATCTATTTATCGATTTAACAGCCATCTCTATTAATTTTTCATCCATCCATCCATTCACCCATTTTCTATTTATCCATTTTTCCTGCATCCATTCATTTATTGATCCTTTGATTCATTATTCATGCATTTATTTTCCATCCATTTTGCATCTATCTCTTCATTTGCAATCAGTCCATCTATCCATCTATTCATTTTCCATCCCCCCATTCAACCTCTTTTTATATATCCATCCATCTGTTGAATCCATATATCCATCCATCCATTTTACAACTCATTTGATCCCTTTCAGGGTCATGTCATTGCTGGAGCCTATCCCAGCAACAGTTGGGTGAAGGCGGGGCCACGGTGACCTTGTTTTATTACAATCTAGAAAAGTAATTCTATTTCACTTTTGGGCTTTAAATTATATCCGACAGCATTTCCTCCATCACTTTCTCACTTACGACTCCATTTCAAATCTAAGATTGTGATCCTAACAATACTTAAGGTTACATAAAAACGGAGTCTCATTTATGAGGTCATATTTCTTTCTAAAGGGCTGAAAGATTTTTTTTCCTCTTGTTTTGAAAGTCTTTGCATAATGCACAGTTTTTTTTTCTCTTTGAACCAGCATCCCGGATCATCATTTAATGCCCGCATCCGCAAATCCCATTAAAGCGCCGCATTGTGAGAGAATCCTGATCTGCTGCTTTAATTACTTGACAGAATGTAATTAAAGGCTCACAAGTTGGAAGCATCATTAAAGTTTCCTCCAGATGTTGGTTTACGAATCCGACACATCTCAAGACGTGTTTTTTTTTCTTTTCACCACAACAATCCTATTTTGACTGTTTATTCCAAGTTCCTTGCTTTATTTTCTGGTGAGGAAACGCCGTTAATTTCATACTGCGATGGGTTTTGGCAACAAATGGAATCCTCGGCGAAACATCTCTAATCAGAGCAGCTGTGCAGGACCAGAGTAATCAAGGAAAACACTCTCCGAGCTGAGTGGCTGCTAATGAGCCGCATTTACAGTTTGTCACGACATTCTCTACAGTAATGTCTGCATATTCCCAAGACGTGCTGGATCATTTCAGGAGCCTCGTCAAGCGCGCCTCTCGTTTAAGGATCATTTTCTTTGATTTCCTTAACTTTCAGGGAGGTTTGTGGACGACTTCACTAACTGTCAGTCATTTCATGACACTTTTGTGTTTACACTTTTTCCATTTTGAATGCAATTTCTTCTAAAATGAACTATTTGTCTTAAAAGACCCACCCCAATTAAAATGGTGTTTGTGGCATTTTTTCTGATGATTAAGGACATAAAAAAAGAAATGATCATATTTGCCGCACTATAAGGCACACCGTCAATGAACTGCCTATTTTTAAACGATTGTCGTTTAAAAGGCGGATTAAGAAAGACAAGAGAGTCAGAGATAAGTCTGTCAGGCAGACTTTGTTAATTGCGTTCACAGTAACCCTAGAAGTTATTTGTAATACGGCACGTTAGCTATGTTTAAAGCGTTAGAAACGTTAGCATATTTACAATACCTGCAACACCCAATCTTGTTTACAACACGTAAAAACAAACTAATACTGCTAAAATAATTGTTACTGTGACTATCCTAACTCCTAATCTTGTTAGTAACCCTATAAAAAAAACACAGTCTGACACTGCTAAATGTTAGTCCCATTAACATATTTACGATAGCCGTAACTTTCAAACTTGTTTACAAAATATAAAAAACCAGACTAATACCACTAAAGCTAACGTTCTTGCTGTGAGGCAACAGCCACTAACCACTGCGCCATCGTGCAGCCCCATTTCTAGATATTTCTTTATTAAAATCGTAGTGAGTCGGGAGCAGACAAAAGAAATGCAGTTAAAAAAATATTTGTGACGTAGCATCCAATTATAGACAACTAGATCCATGTATGTCTTCATTTTCCTCGTCCAATCTGGCATCTGGTTCAAAATTGTACAGCTAGATAGTGCCAACATTCCTCGCCATTTTTGTTGCACCGCTAATGTTAGCTTAGGGTTGTGTGGGGCTGTAAGCTAGCTGGAAAGAGTGTAAACTTAGGGAGGATGGGAAGTGAGAGAAGGCTTACTCTTTGCCAACAGTCCCGCCCACAACTCAGAGGTGAATTTCTAATGAACTCCTGCCGCTCTGCAGAAACTATGTCCTAGAAAACGACACGCGATCCTTGATTTTGGCTAAAAACAGCTTAGTCGTAATTAAAAAACCACTGGGAACCCGTTAAATTAGAACAAAGGATGATTGAAGTAGATATTTAAAGTAGTATTGGCCTGTACATTGCATGTTTTATTTTTTCTTCTCCTAACAGAGATCAGTTGACAATTTTTTTTGACAGGCCAGTCAGGAGAAAAAAAAGGTTGTCTTAAAAATTGACACCAGTGGCAAAAAGCATGAAGCGTAGAGACGGCCCCCGTCTGGACGTCCTGGTTTTCTGTCACACGGCGTCCTCTCTCCTCTGACAGTCATGAATCCACATCTGCACTCTGGTTTATTCATCACAAAAGCCTCAAACAGTTAAAGCAGTTGTTTACCAAACCGAAAGGCGCTGCTTCCATTTTTACCAAAGTCAACAGAGTGATGTGGATGTAGAGTAGAGGGTGAGCGTTATGACGGGAACATTTTATGGATTACAAGGGCTTGAGAAGGTCATAAATGAGTTGAGTGGACTAATAAAACAGAACATTAAGACTTTCCAGCTCGTCTCTCTTGACTTTAATTGGACCTCTGGGTCCACCGGCGGGTTTCAGATGTAAAGGTTAAGTGGTGAAATCCAAAAGTAAAAGAAACAAAGCATCAGATGGAAAAGTTGTGTAAATGTTACTGAAGGACACTTGTTACTTTTTGGGGGTTTTCTCCCCATAATGTTTTTGTATTTACAGAATATACATGATTTTGCTGGGTTTCTGGAAATAAATGCAGCAGTTTTCGCATTTCTAGCCCTCTGAAATACATGCTAATGGCCACGTTTGCTAATGTTATATTTAGTTTGTCTCCTTAAAATGAGTTAAGTTGTCATCACGATGCAAAAACTGCAGTTTTCTTGAGGTAAAGGGAATAAAACTACAGCTCCTTATTTCAATAAAACGAAACAAAAAAAAAATAATTTTCATTGGAGATTATGTAATGTTTCTAATCTTTGTCACAAATGACGGTGTAAGAGTTGTTTCTGAGTGACAAACTTTTACATTTTTTTTACTCATCTCTGAATTAAAAGGAAATGTATTCCTTAGTTGTGAGAAAACAAAAACATTTAATCAAAACTATGGACCTAATTAGTTATTTTCTTGGAGAATCGAGCTGTAGTTTAATTCTATTATATCACAAGAACAGATGTTGTTTTTATGTGATGCAGTTTATAGAATTATTTCCAGTAAACAATTTGGATAAAAAGATATTTGCTGATATGGTTGTTCTCTTTTTCCATAGGAATTACATTTTTTTTATTTAGCTTTTTCCCCTCTGTTATTCAGAACCTGTCAGGAAATGCGTCACTGTCATAAGCTTATCAGGCCACATGGGGGCAGTACAGCAAGGTTGGAATTCTAAGTATTTACTTGGGGAAACTCATAATTGTGACTGGGATGCGACCTCAACACTTTAAGAAGCTTCATCAAGAGACTACCAGAGGCTGTTAAACACATGAGCTTTCCAAATACTGTGGTCTCAAATCAGTTCTCACATTTGCATTTTTACCGACTTACACCACTAAAAGGATTTGTCTGCCCTGATCCAAGAACGGGACCTTATACTGGACAAACTGTGTGACAGAAATGAGCAGTTATCTGAACTTAAACAGAGAAGAATTTCCACTGAGGAGAGCTGTGTCCTGCCATGGGAGTTTCTGCAAGACGTGGAGCTGGCCTTAGAAGAAGAACGCCGACTCAGACAAAGACGTGAAAATGAACTCCAAGGATGTAAACACTTGGTGAAGGCATAAGGTCCACCAAGAGGTCCAGCAGGATCTGGAGGAACAGGCCAGCTTCAAGCATCTACTGTGTACAAACTACAATTGGAGATAATGCTGGTGAACCAACCTGAGTCCCAGGAGGCGGAGCTTTCTGAGCAAATGACAACACTGCAAGCATCTGTCCAACCTGTGGAGTCTGCTGGCCAAACAGAGGGTTTGCTTGAAGAAAGCGTCCCACAACCGGAAAGATCTGGGAAACTGACAAAAGACGCATCATTGGATGTTACAGTTTCTGACCCACAAGCAGTTCTAGAACCTTCCAAATGGTGCAAGCATCAGTCTGGATCAAACACCCAAAATCCATGTTCAAGTTTCAGACCCAGTGTTTGCTTCTGAACAACGAGTGACTGCAGAACCTTCCATGAAACACAAGAGATGAACACAACAGAATCTGCTCCCATTGAAGAACATAGGATCTGTAAACCAGTCCTTGTAAGGCCTCATCTGACCAAACGAAGGAAAGAAAACATACAAAACTGCCTTAGGACTGGCATGGACCGTTATCACTGGGAATGACCCTGAAACAAAGGTTTCACGTCCACAAGACACAGATTCTGTTTCAAAAATGGTAGTGAGTGACACAATCTCTGAACAAACGCAAACGGAGGACTTTAGGGAAGCATTTGAACAAGAAAGTGAGGAGGTGAAAAGTTCTGATGTCACAGAGGAATCAGTTGTGTCTGAACTTCTGAGGATTTGACTTTTTATCTTTAATTTTTCCTTTCACAGATGTAGACTCCCCTTAAGCCGTGGCAGAAATGAATAAATGTTTTTAACCTGCTCCACGTTTGCCTGAATGTGGGCGGCTTGAACAAGTGGTCAGCACTGTAGCCATGATCCAAGATTCTTCCCATTGATTTCATTTTTTAGCATCTCTAAACTCACACCAACAGCTCACTCTGCTGATTTCCCACCAGCTCAGCTCATGAATGTTTGCCAGCACAGTGAGGCTGTCATCTGCTCAACCGGAGAACAAAGCCTGCTGCTACATATTAGCATTAGCTTAGAAAACAGCAGAATTTTATTTTATTTTACTGTACTGGAGTTTGTGGGAGGCTTCCACTTCTTCAGAGTCGACACAGCAGGAAATGCATGACTGCTGTAATAACAGGCACGTTCCCCTTCCTGACAGCACTCAGACACTATAGGAAACTGATCCATCATTAGACATTAATCATAGTTCTCTCTGACAAGTTAAAACGCCCGCTAACAGAGGGCTTTTAGCCAGTGCGTGTGGGCGTTGAGTTAATCGCCCATCTATCCTTTGTGAGAGCAGAAAAAAAAAGGTTCGGTTCTCCCTGATTCCTTCATGAGGACATCCAGCACTGGGTTAACAGGAGTGTTCTAGAAACAGATGCTGGCTTTACAAATCTTTGCTGGGTCCATGTGACGAAGATTTAGTTTTCAGAAAAATGCAATAGTTTTTGCTCGATTTAAACAATCTGCAAAATGCAAAGTTAGCAAACAAAAGAAAGTCATAATTAAATACATTTTTTGTGTTCCTACTATTGAATGAGAACTGGACTGAGTGACTCCTCAGCAAAAGTGGCTCCAACAAGGTGACGTCCGTATGGCAAAAGATTTTAACTTTTAAAATGCTTCAAGGAAGATTATAAAATAAGCTCTTTATGTTCTTCTTTGTTTCTAGTTCTTTTTTTTTTGTTCTGAATACAAATAGACAAACACATTTTGAAAAAGGTACTTGAGATAAATTTTGTATATTTTGTATATAACTTTTGTATATAACTTGGCTCTTTAGAGTTGACTTCTTTACGGAACTCTGGGCATACCATTTTAAAAATAATATTTTATTTTTTTGTACTTTTTACATTTATTATTTTGAAAACAAAATATTGCTTTTCCATAAAATTATGTTTTTTTAAATGTCAAAATTAGAATAAAAAATGTTTTTATTTGATTAACAACTACCATTTTATTTACACTTTATTTAAAACAATTTAAAAAAAACTAGGAAAAATTTAAAATAACATCTTTGAGCAAAAATAGAAATAAAAATTAGTTTAATAAAAAAAAATATTTTATCATAGGGAGGTGTCAAAAATTATGATAAAAATCTTAAAATCTTAAGATAAAATCATCAAAAAATAAATAAATAGGGGTACATAATTGCAAAAATTTGTTTCTAGGCTTTTATTTAACGATTGTATTGACCTCTTTTTATTAATTGTTTGGTTTCATCATGTAGCCATTAAGACTGAAACCATGACTTCCTGCAGGACTTACAGCAGAGGAACCTTTTCTCACTGATGTGTTCAGGATCTGCAAATCATTTTGGATTTTCAGCTTCTGACGCAAAACATTAATACAATCTTTTAACCTTTTTCAATCTGAGAAATGTGATTTATCGTTGTCTCAAAACAGCAGAAGTTCCAGTTTTTCCAGATATGGCGGCTGAGCTTAAAGATCCACAATTCCAGAAACCAGCTGCTTTCAATTCTGATTAAAATGTTTTTTAATCAAACCTTTCCAACTGCTAACTTGTCAGTTCCTGGTTTATCCTCATTTGGCGCCTTCTAGTGGTTCCTGTAAAAGGCACAACTCTTCCTGCTGTTTTCTTTTTTTTTTTTTCATTTTCAGACAGCTGCAGTTTACGTTATTTTATTCTCATTAGAATGTTTGCGCCGGATGGAACAGCTGGCAGTAGGTTCCTGTACAGACTTTATCTGAAAATACAAGTCGCTGTCTCCACAAAATCAAACTGACCAACGAAATGTGGTTTCATTGGGTGGTTTTACCAACAACAGATGGTTCCAGATCCACAAACAGCGCTCTAGGAACATGCTTCCCAGCTCACTGAAAGACAACATATTAAAGGAGTCGTCTCCACCCAAAATCCGGCTGGATAGAGCTCCCAGCATTCATTGCCGATCCGGACACCAGCTTGGCCAATGTGAATGAAGATGCAATCCCTCTGGAAAGGTGTTAGTGAAGTCAGAATATTCTTGAACCTCTTTGGTTCAATTCTGCAGACACTTACCATGATTGTAAATCCTGCAGATGATGTTGAAGACCTGCAGAGGAACTCTTTTGCTGCAGAGTTCCGCTGTACTTATAGCTCCTCCAGACTCCATGGTGACACCTCCAGTCCAACAAAGTGCAGGCATGTTGTGACTCACATCAGTAACCCTCCATCATGTGCAAAGAGAATCTATAACCTTGTGTCCACTTAACACGTGTGAAATAATCCATCTAGGTCTTGGCAATGGAGCACACATGGACTGTTTCTGTGTTTACAAAACTGAGATGAATGAACTTAAAGCTCTGAGAGGGTCAAACGTCTCCACGGAGAAATATTTGCAGATATTTCATTATATTGGGAATAAAATGTGAAAGAAATGTTAAAAAATAAATCAATTGATCAAACTTGGGTTTATTATACTACACAAGTACTTTTTGTTCGGGGTAAAATGTATGAGATTTGGGCAGAAAACCAAATAATTATTGTTGTTGTGCTGCTGAGGAAGAGGAGGAAGAGGAAGCATGACAACACAACCCTTCACCTAAGGCTGTATTCTATTATGTTTTCCACATGGTTGAATATTTTGGGTTAGGGTTAGGGTTCCATAAAGGTCTCCCAGTGTGAAGGGGTTGGCATGGTAACCAGGTAAAGGTGGAGTTTGGATGTTCTTGACAGCTGTGAGAAACTCTTGACGTTTCTGCCATCTAGTGGTGCATCTAGGAACACGTTGATTCTGATCTAGAAAGGAGCTGGACTCCATGTTGAAGAATCCAGGTCTAAAAAAAGAATTCATGAAAACCATCACTACCTAGATGCAGAAAACTCCCACAGACTTTTCTAGAGAAATAAACATTTGTTACTCAGTCATTCTTGCTTGGATACCTTTTTTGTTAGATGTTCTATATGACCCTCAGTTTAATATATGTATATATTTCATAATATTTGAAGGTTGTGAGGCCTGCATTTAAAACCACAACCTTCCAGTCTCAGGAAGGACGCTCTACCACAAGGCCACTGAGCTGGTTCCACAATAAGTGCTGTTGTTTTTCTCTAAAAAGTAAACATAACGGCTCCTTTCACAAGTAAACTTAACTATTTTCAATTGAATTTGACTAAGTGAAATGTGAATTTGCCCACTTTTTTTGTGGGTCTTTTCATAACTTGCTTATATTTGGAGGAGTTTGAAAACAATTTTCTAAAAAAAAACAACTAAAAAAACGAGGTCTATCTACTCCATTTAATTTTTTCTTCTGGCCAAATTCCATATGCATACATGTAAATATGCCCACATGAAACCTTCTTTATGTCTTTTCATTTGTGAAACAAAAATACAGTGAACCTCTGAAAAATTCAAAGAATTTGAAAGCTATAAAAACTTAAAATGTATTTCAAAATTATCTTTTAAATAACTGGTGATCCACTGAAATTTTCCCCATTTTAATGATGTTGTGATTAACACAAATGTTCTCTTTGATCATCATTTTATTTCTCATCTACTGAACTTTATTTATTGGCCCTCAGTTCATTCTCTTGTGTTATTCTGATACTATGTGTGGATATTAAGTTTTGTTAATAAAGTTTTCTAAAATAAATAAATGCTGAAAGAGCAGACAGCCACCAGTGGATGAGAAAATTCAGAAAGTCTAGAACATTCCTGTCTTTCGGACTATTTTGGACTTTTAGGCGATTTGATTCGTAAAAAAAAAAAAAAAAAAAAACAACAGCTGGTCCAGACTACGGGGGCGCTATGGCGCTGCGGTTTCCAGGCGATGGAAGTGTGCAGAGGGACTTTTTTCAGCGTAGCACCGGACCTTTCTGTGCTTCTTTTTCACCGTCAGGCTGATAATGTGATTGAATAAATATTTGTATTTTTTTACATGATGTTATTTAGTCATGTGTTACTTTTCTTATTCTTTCAGTTAAATGTCGCAGCGACTCACTCAAACAGTCTGTCAACTCATCATTTGACAATAAAGAAAAAAAAGTTGCATTTTGGCGCCGCTATCTGAGCTCCAAAGTGATTCGGTTCTGCGGGATGAGTTCAGGTCAGTGGTTCTTCATTCTGCTCTTTTAGTTTTCCCAGTTCTGCTCTAGAACTGGAACTTTAGGGTGAAAAGGGATCTTTTATTCCAGCTGACTGGAGGTCTAATGAGCTGTGATGACAGACACGGTTTTCCAGCCTAAAGTCATCTAAACGGTCAGACCCCACAAGAAAGAAAATTAAAAAGCCCAAAACATTGCTCAATGAATCCATGTCTGCTCATCCTAGCTTGGTCTTTGTGCAACCAATTAAGTCTGGACGCACATGTTTTGGCTTCATTGAGCTCAGCTCAGTCATTTATCCCAGATGTCTTAATTCTACTTTTGTGCAACAGGCCTCAGGTGATCTGCGCAGCGTTTCGTCCACCTGGGTGATCTCAAACATGCTTATTGTGCATCTTGGCTGCACTTATTTGGTGTCACCAAGATGAATTTCCATCCGTTTAGTTTACTATTTGTACTGTCATGACAGTGATGGTTTTGTCAGTTTACCTGTTGTTGCATCTTCAAAAGTGCAGAATACAATGTGACACTGAATTTGAAACAGCACATTGTAATATCTGCATTTATTATTAAAGTATTTATTAGTAATAAAGTGGAAATTAGTAGATTTGGTTATCATGTTGATTTGCGCCCCTAAATTTTCTGGTTGTGCCCCTAAAATTTTCAGTTGGGGGCCACAGTGCTCCTAGTGAAAAAAGTTAGTCTGGAGCCCTGTAATATGATGTAATAATAGATTCATGTTAGCTTTGAGAAATATTCTGTTCCTTTTGGTGAATTGTTTTCATGCTCCTCTACTGACTGCATGCAAGGACAACAGAGCGCACGCCATATGAGACCCGCCCCCTCCCTTTCAGACACACGAGTAGCCTCCGGATTTCTTCTCGGTAGCCTCTTACTCTGAAAATCTTTGAGGCCCCTGTATAAGAACAATCTGTAAAGATTCCATCGAAAAATGCATTTATATTCTACAAGTTCCAGGATTTTCCTCCAGAGTGGACCAGCCCGTCATCGATTAGCGCTCTCGCTTCCGTCATTTTACATTTTTCCACCATTTTGGAAATTTCATTTACGTCCTGATCTTCAAGATGCTCACGCCCACATTTCATTTGTGTGGATTATGTCATAATTGGCTTCCAAAGGTATGTGCCGTTAAGTTCTGCTGTTTCTTTCTTTACAGGCCGCCGTGCCACTACTGAACAAACTTCTGGCCGCCGTGCCTCTTTTTATTCTTTTAAATGAACATTTTAAAAATGTTCTTCTTTAAAAATGACTTTCTAGGTCTGGTCTCTAAATGTCCATTGACCTTCTGTCTTCTTGTTTCTCTTTGATCCTGGTCCAATAAGTTCGTCCTCCTCTGTGGTAAAGTCTCCTTCAATGCCATTTCCGTCAGACTAAAGTTGAGTCTCAGCATCAGGCTTTAGGGTTTGTTCTCAGAGGACTTGGAGCAGTGAGGTCGGTGTGGGAGAGTCCAGTCTGGTCAGGATCTGGGGCCTCATTTTTAAACTTTGCGTAGGATTTGCGTCAGAAGTGGCGTACGGATGAAACATAGGACGTGCGCACAGAAATATTTGGATTAATAAAACCGTGCGGACACACATCCTACGCATCTTTCCCTTAATAAATCACAATCAATTCTAAATGCTGCGCAGCTTTTGCGGCTTCATGACACGCCCATAGTTGCCTGTCCGTGAAACGCCCACAAATGAATATTCATTGATAGTGAAACCATGGCAAACACAGAGAGGAAATCAAAAAAACTGAACTTCACTCAATGTGAAGTAGAAGTTATCGTTGGCGAGGTGGAAAAGAGGAGAAAAATGTTGTTTGGAGGACACAGTGTGGGCATTACTAATGCCGAAAAAGCACGTGAGTGGCAAACAGTGACAGACGCTGTAAATGCTGTAGCCTCACGACCTTGGACCGTGGCCGAAATAAAAAAGAAATGGTCGGACATCAAAGTCGAGGCAAAAAAACGTCTGGCGCTGCATCGCCAGAGTGTGTCTGCCATGGGTGGGGGACAGGGGACACCGGAGCTGTCCCCTCTTGATGAGAGACTGGCGGCAATTATTGGGGAATCCCTTTTAAGTGTAGTGGTGACTGAGGCGGAGGGGGACACGACGCGCCAGATGCACCGGCTGACACCCCCCCAAAAGCTCCAACAGGACGGCTGGAGGAAGTGGGAACCGGCTCATAAGCCACTCGTCCTCGTTTGCCAGCAAGTCTTCTTGCTGTCTAAAGATGCGTTCTCTCCCAATTCTTCCATTTGCCACATCTTCTAAGATCAGCCATTGTGTGTCATTACGCATTGTGATGGGGCATTTTATTTCCATCCATTTAATTACATCTGACAAGCTACAGATGTCGGTAATAATCCACGTGGAAATGGGAAATTGTTCAGCCAAATGTCATTTCTTGTTGCTTTCTGAATGGTTGAGACATACGCCATACATTGTTTTATCAAAAATAAAACAAACTAAAGGCATATGCATGAATACCATAATTCAGTAGCTTATGAAGAAATGTTTTACTATGAAAACAACTTTCCCCAGTGGACAATTAATACGTCTGTCTGTCTGTCTGACTGACTGATTCTCACGCATCTGGCGGCGCGTGCACATGCAGCGGCTCCTCTCTCCCCTACCTTCAGTGTTTTTTGGCTTTTTTTTTTGGATTTATCTTTTTGGGTTTCAGTGATTTATTGTTTTCAAAAGAATGTATTTTTTAAGTCGTTTATTTATTATTTTATATTAGGGTTGTGCCGATGGACGATATTATCGTCCATCGTGATGGGTGACTGACATCCCGATGGAGAGACCACCATCGTGATGCCACGCCCCCGCCACGTTGCGAGTCAACACCATAAGCCGCGGTTACATGTACAAAATATCTTGATGGGATCGATGGTCGGATTAGAATCCAACCGTGTACGTGGGCCCAGAAAAATGTTTTCAGAATATAAAAACGTTCACTAAGGTCACACTTTCCGTCGGAATAAATCATTCGCACATGCGCAGTAGGGTTTGAAAACCGGAAGGATATAAATTCCGCCGAGCTGCTTTTTTTTTCAAACTTTATTGAATGCAACAATTCAATACAAAACGATGTTAAACAGCGCAGAGCGGCTATATATATTGACATGTCAGCTCGGTAAAATACGTGCTTTTAATAATGTTACGGTTATTATGAAACACCTGTTCGCTCATCATTTGAATTTTAATCCGTGTGGTCAGTGCTTTTTCTGAACGGAGCCAGGATTAGCAGTATGCTAACACGGGCTAACAACATTAGCTTTGGGTGGCGCTGCATCCTGTGAATAACATCAGCCTTTATTTAGTCGGGACACGACTGGAAACAAATCCACGTGATTGTTTGAATGATTTCTAAGGACTGAGCGACATTTCGGCTTTGAAGCTCAAACCGCTGTGTGTGCTGACGATCCGAGCTGTGCTCAGACACTCACTATTAGACCCGGTTCTGAGTTCGGTAGCTTGTACCCCTAGAGCTGCGGGACGGATCGCAGTCTTAAATCTCCCACACATACCGCTCATGTACCCCCCCCCCTTCCCATCAAACACAAAGCTGTAAGTCTGCGCTCCGCCAGTCCACTTCGCTAGTTAAGTGCGGGAGCGGACTACTTCTTTTCAATTTTGTTTGTTACTATTTTTGTTGAAGTCACTTCCCTCAGTTTATACTGGATCATCGCGGATGAGTCATTAGTTGGGAAATAAAATGAAAAAAGCAAAATAACGAATAGCAGTTATATTGCTACCCCCCGACGATGTCATCGTCCATCCCGATGGTTGACAGCAAACATCGTCAACGGCCAATTTAGGGGACATCCCCCAACCCTATTTTATATGCTGCTGGCACTGTGGGGTGAGAGGAAAGCTATTTCATCTGTGCTGTATGTCTTACGGATGCAGCATATTTGACAATAAAGCTGACTTTGACTATATCTGCTCCTCCAGATGGACACATTGAGGAGAATATCAGTTTTGTTCATTATTTCGTTCTGTTAACTATATTATTTATGAGGATGAATTGCACAACATGCTAATATTGCAGAACATATTTCACTTTTCTTTTTGCAAATATGTGTTCATTTGAATTTCTGTTGAATTTTTGTTTGATTTTTTTTGTTTGTTTCACTGCTGATCGATCAAACGGGTGTTCGTGTAGCTGTTATTGTGAGACTTGCTTTGTGAAGTCTTCATGTTATTTATGAGGCAGTATTGTCATTTTCATTTTCACGTGTTTCTTCCATCTGCCGACGGTGTCGCCATTTCTCATTTCACCCGTTTTTGTGCGTACGCCTGGGTCAGAGCTTGATGAAGGACCGCACATTTTCCCGTCAAGTTTGCTTTTTATAAATCTCAACTATTGCGTGGAGAGTGGCGTACGCCTTCTTTTGTGCGTATGCAACGTTTATAAATGAGGACCCAGGTCTTCAGGAAAGTGTCGTTGCTCCTGAATGACCCAGATGAAGAACTGTAGGTCTGTAGTTTGAAGGCTGTGCTCTGACCAGCAGCTGCTCACAGGACGAGCAAAGGTTGTTGTTGGTCTGGAGCTGAATCAGTGAAGGAGTTTTTGGTTTGTGAAAGGATGTCTCTGTAGTTTGGAGTTCTAAAGGCTGATTTCCACTGGGTCATTTGCGATGCGTCTCTGCTGCTTTGACAAAAAAAATAGAACGTTCAGTAATCAAGAATGTTTATATCGCCATGTTTAATGTTTATATCCATGTCCGTCCCTCCACAACGTAATGGAGATAAAACCGAGTGTACACGAACAATGTCACGTCTTTTGTTATTGTTAGAAGATACAATTTTAGATATACTTACACAATTTTTATTGATACTAACCTAATATACTGTCACCACATGAATGGCTGTGGGGGAGTGTTATGGGGGGGGGGGGGTGCGAAACATTTTCTTTTTCCTAGGGGGGCCTGGCAAAAAATAGAGAAGCACTGCCCTTAAGGAACTTGTCTGAAATTATTTGTCAAAAATGACAGTATTGCACCTGCATGTCTTGTTTAAAAGATCAGGGATATTAGTCTTTACTGCTACTGCAGCGCACAATGTAAACATGGTATCATTTACACAAGTGTTTATTTTAAATAGATGTTACATCATATTATAACTTTTCATCACATATAAATATTACTTTATATTTGGAATGCTGTACTAGTCCCAGTCCATACAAGTGTTTTAAATTTTAAAAATACTCATTAGGTTACAGTGTTGGTTAATGTAATCAATTTTCTGATATATTACAGGGTAAGATAAAGTATTTTCATTTGACCGTAACAGTATTTGATTTACATGGCAATACTTTGTGTAACCAGATTCTTCAATATTTAGTAAAATGTTTGTTTTCAATATTTACAGAGTTTTTTAAATTTCCATCATAGGAGGCAGTAGATATTAGATGTATTGAAGAAATAAAGATGTAAGTACTGACATCTGAGTAGGTTTCATTGCTGATAAATATTGGTATCGAAGGTACAACCAAAAATTGGGGAGGACAACCAGATATTACTTGCCAATTTTTTTCTTCCTTATTTCTAACGTTGCAAACCATTTTATTGAAATACTACATAATGAGATTTATTACTGATTATGACTTGTCGTGTACTTTCTAATAATTTTCTCAAATAATGCAATATTTTTGTAATGATTATATGTACTAGGGCTGCAGATATGAGGAAAACTTGCGATTAGTGATCAATGTTGCAATAACGATAACTTGCGGTATATGAACAAAAGCAAAACAACCAAAACAGCATTCCCATTTCATTCCAACAGTTTAAAAGTTATACTCCAAATGATCCTCGTTGACATAGGAGATGAACTTCTAAGATAAAAGGGCTCGATCCGATTGGTCAACAACCTGAAGGCGTCCATCTGATTGGTCAAATGCATAAATGGATTTATTTGATTCGTAAATACTTCAAGCTGTCATAAAGTTGTTTTAGCACATTTAAGGTTACCATTTATTGCAATTTTCGCCGTCTTTGGCTATATGCATATTGCACAGCTTGATGTTGTGATGATAAATTTGCAATATATTGTGTAGCCCTAATATGTACATACTTTTATTACTTAATCCATACTTTATGATTTCTGAAGTAATGTTATGCTTTCTTACATAATTACATGTTCTTAATGTGACATTTTATTTTATTAGTGCTTATGGAATTTTTTATGATCTGCATTTATTATGGTAAAATATATATAACTGATCAGAAGTAAAGAACCGGCTAATTATGAAAAAATATAAAATAAAAACTTCAGTAGAGCATGATGGGATTGGGATAATGCCTCCTCCCTCTCCTTTTCAAAGCAGTTACTTATTTTCCTTTTAACAAACTGAATATTTAATAGCTTAAATGTTGGTATTTTTAAGTGCTAAAATGTAAATTGATTACAAGTTGTTACAACTGAATTATTTATGTGCGCATGTATTTATATTTTCGAATCAATTCATGACTAATCCAGATCCTGAAGCTGCTGAACATCTGAATCCAACTGATCAACACTCCAAGTTGGAATTGAGAAGAGGAAGTGCAGTTCTCCATTAGTCCACCGGGGGAGCTGCAGCACAATAACTGTCCACTTGATGATGAGAGAGACAGTGGAGCTGATCTCAGATCAGTTCATGCTGCAGTTCTGACACTCATCTCCACTTCCTCTGATTCCTCCATCACTCTGCTCTCCACCTCCCAGGAACACCGTCCAGTCACAACATCTCTGCAGACCAGCTGCTGCTGCTGCTCCTCTCTGCTCCTCCAGGAGGAACATCAGACTGACCAGCCCTTCCACCTGCAGATAGACATAAAACACAGATGAAGTGTCTCCTGGTCCTGGTGTGTCAGTCAGTGATGCAGCACAGCAGCAGAAAGAGCAGCAGGAGCTTCAGTCCTGTTCAGAGCAGCAGCTTCCTGTCATCTTCACCTGTTGGAGCTTCTGCTGCTCTGATTGGCTGACTGTTGTCCTGGAGCCTGTGATCATTCTCCTCAGAGCTTTACTGAGAAGCTGCAGCTTCACAGGAAACTCTGCATCTTTGCTCTCAGACTAACTTTAGGACCAAACATCTGGAAGCAGCTGGACTGACTCCAACCCTCTACTGACCTCAGAGTCTGCAGTTTGGACTTTGGACTCTCCACCAGATCCTGGAGCTGCTGAACATCTGAAGAATAAAGGTTGTTGTATCTCAGGTCCAGTTCTGTCAGGTGGGACGGGTTGGACTTCAGAGCTGAGACCAGAGCAGCACAGCTGGTCTTTGACAATTTGCAGTAGATCAACCTGAATCCAGAACAAAGAGTTGAGTTTAAAGACAAAGTTCATGTTTTTCATCCTTCACTTCTTCTAAAGAGTTCAGAGCTGAAGATCAGAAAGTTTAGATAAAGTCCAAAGATGTGAAGCAACAGCAGCAGATCAGAAGAGTCCAGCAGAAGCAGAGAAGAAGAACATTCAGGAACATTCAGGACAACATGCAGCTGCTTCAGGAAAGAAGTCCAGACGTGTAAAAGTCAAATAGCCTGTGACTGATGGCCTGTGGCATCTATAACAGTGTTTCTCAACCTTTTTGAACCAAGGTACACATTTTCCTTGACAAAAATCCCAAATTAAAAAGAGAAACACTGCAGTCTTTATTTGTTACGGCTGTTGTCGTAATATTGTTTTATTTGTACTTTTGGAGTGTTTTTCTGTCTGTTTTCTGCTTCAGTGGGAGGTTCTGTCTTTCCTGTTCTTCCCCTCCTATAGTAGTGCAGATTGGACACCAAAGTGTCTGGAGCATCTGATTGGCTGTGGACCTCCAGCACAGGTTTAAATACTGAAAAACCATCAATCACAGTAAGCTGGCAGCAGCAGAGCTTAGTTTGATTGATATTGTTAGAGGCTTTGGTCCTTATATTTTAGTTTTTGTGTAGTGTTAAGCTTTCCCTGTAAATAAACTCCCAGCTTTGTTTCAGCCTGGGTGTTTGTGAGAGCTTTTGTGTCATTGGTCTATTTAGTGTGTTTACTTTATTTTTTCCTTTCCTTTATGTTGCATCCTTTTACAAGCCCATAGACAGTGGTGTAACAGTATTGAACTAGTCTTTCCAAGATTTCAGATGCATTTTTGTACTGATTGAGGCTAAGAAATTGGAACTGTTTTTCCTAAAAGTTGTGATACTTTTCCATAATTATTTTTGAACTAAATTAGTTGAAATTTGCCCTGGTAGTGGTTTTTCTTTCCAGTTGATGAAAATGCAATTTTGTGTCCAAACGATAAATCAAGCTCTACTTGACTTTAATGATCACTATATTTATTTAAGCAAAAGGGATTTAAGTGTTTTTGTTAATCTATGTGTTAGGAATAATTAGAAACAGAGTAGTTAGAAACTCCCTTTTACATTTTATTACACTAACTTTTACTTTTTATTAAACTGATGGCTTAAACTTTTATTCACTATGTATTATCATCTCAAAATTACATTACAAAGCACAACCAAGACTACTGTCTCGTAACCTTCCTTCAGCATCCTCCCCTTCCATCTTTGTATGTGGTGGTGTATGCGCTCTGGCAAATGTCTGTGATAACCTCAGAGAGATCTGACACTTTAAGCTCTCTGACCTTCGAACATCTAGCCTGCAACAACCTGGGGGTGGATTTTTCACACCACCATCCATCGGAAGATGTTCTAAATATGCAAATGCAGGGCTTATATACCAAGCCCATTTTCCTGTTTTCTTTGTTCAGAATTTGAGCTCCGTTGTTCGGACTTTGATGCAGCAACTCTGTTCATCTATCTGTAACCCTCCGTGCAAATTTGTGCCTCTTGTGCGGAGTAAATCTTCCTGAAGCTAAGTTTTGTCTCTGAGTCAATATTCATTCATTTATGTGTGCAGGAAACTGACAGGGTACGAACCAGCCTAATTTAATTATCTTACAGTCCTGTTTAGAATCTCCAGTTTCCTCACACTATGCATTTCATCTTTTTCGTAATGAGTTTGACAAATCTGTGTACATTCTTCATATCATTGACTATAATGCTCGAACTCAATCAATGTAAACCTCACAAAAACAAAACGACATTCTGTCTATATGATAAAAAATGTTTTTAAGTTTTGTTTGTGCCAGATCTTTTTTTGAATAATTATATAATCACAGCAGCTTGACATATTTTAGACAAAAGACCAGCATTATATGCAAGTTTAATCGTACTGTAACTATATAAAAATTGAACAGATTGAAATGTTGTTTTCCGTTTGTCTAAACAAAAAAATGTAACTTCAACAAACATGTCTTATTTATTTTTGGGAGATTAAATTATTTAATATTACTTTAAATGTCTCTTAGCCAGTTCACTTGAATGCTGTTCATTTGATTTAGTTATTTCTTCTATTTAAATGTAACTTCAAAAGTGAATGAAGTCTGATATAGAATTTGTCCTTTAATACAGACATAATCGGAAAGCAGCTGTTTCAGATATTAAGATGACTTGGACCAAAAACACTGGAATCTCTGAATTTGTTCTCCACAAAAAACTTGAAGGAGAAAAACGTTTAATCTCTAATTTCAGCAAGTAGTTTTACAAACTGTTATACAGATGTTTACGTTTTTTTTCTGTTTAAGATAAGAGATTTGATAAGATAGGACTTTATTGATCCCTGGAGGGAAATTCAGTTGTCACATCAGTCAAAACAAGAAATATAGCAGATCCGTGATCTGTACGGATCACTAGCCCAGGTACTGCACAGATGTGTACCACAGAATGCCCCATCCCTCTCTCTTCCTCCCTCCACATTCTTCATTTAAGTCAATTGTTTATATAAGGTTTGATGTGTGATCGTTGTGGTTTCAAAAGGTTTAACAAGGACGTCTGAACGCTAAGACGCTGTCCCTGTAACCCAATGCATCATGGGAGATGTAGTGTAAAACTGCCGCAAAAGGGCAGAAAGACTAGCGTTTTTGAGCTTCATTGTTTTGTTCACTTGTTCCACGGTCTGATACCGGATTCTGTGGAAAGCTACACCGCTAAAGATGAGCTTTGGCTGGCATTTTTTGCTAGAACTGAGCGACTTTTTGCGCTAAATTGGAACAAGGAAGATATGACTTTAACCACTTCTGATTGGTCAGACTGATGACATGTGATTAAGCCCCCCAAGAATGATTGGTGGAGACAGTTAAAGGGGCGGGACTTTGGCGCAAACAGCTTTAGCTGCAGCCAAATCGCGGCGCCGTCATTCCTATCAAAATGTCTTTAATAGAATCAAATAAACACACAAAAAATAATTGTATGATCTTTTATATTCCTAACTACTCAGTGTTCAAATTAATGTGATGACAAAGTTGTGTTGACACACAGTGAACAGAAATGTCCAGATTCTGAATGGAATCTAAAGCAGCGTGTTAAAACATAACTGAAACATGGAGTCTGACCTCAGAGTCTGCAGTTTGCAGTCTGGACTCTCCAGAAAACCACACAGATGAAGAACTCCTGAATCCTGCAGGTTGTTCCAGCTCAGGTTCAGTTCTGTCAGATTAGACGGGTTTTTCTTCAGAGCTGAGCCCAGAGCTTCACAGCTGATCTCTGACAAACTGCAGCTCTCCAACCTGAAATCAGACAGAAAGGATCAGGTGGGATCTGCCCTGATAAGACACTGACAGATGACATCATCAGGTGAAATTTTGGGCTGAAAAATCAAGACAACCTGTGAACTCATTACGTCTTTTGGCGGTGGTGGGGGGTATTTCTTCAGTTTGAATCCTTAATTGTGAGATGCATTTTCAAATGACACATTGTAAAGTGAATTATTCATTGAGAATTGAAGATCACTTTGAATCATAGGTAAAAAGAAACATTCTTAGGAAAATCTTCACATTTAAATGAATTCGAAACAAAATAAAGTGAACAGAGTTTAAACCCCCTGCATATATCTTACAGAGGATAAAGATTTAATAAAACAAAGTTGCTGATTTATGAAAAGTTGTAAGACACATTGACGACATTTTTCAACAGCAAAACTAAATTAGACAGAACCCTGTTAAGAACCATTAGCACATCTATGAAGACTCTCATTCATCCAGGTTGGCTCCATTGTAGTAGGTTCTGGTGAAAGTCCACTTGGGATATCCACAGGTTCGGAGGGCTTAGTGGATATTTTACTCTTCTTTCCGTCGAGCTTGTGGGCACCTTCTGGGCTCTGTGTTGTAATGTTCTGATGATACCTAGTTTGTGCTGTAAAGGGTGGTTTTAGTCAAATAACAGACTCAAACGGAACAGTATTTCAATTCTGTATATCTCAGGCCTGTCTGAAAAACTTAAAAGGATTTTCAAACAAATCGTTCGAGGACAGTGAAGTCCGAATTCTAGCCAAAGAGAAAGGATGGTTTGAGCGAGGAGTGAAAGAAGCCATCTTTGTCAAGAAGGATAAACCTTCTCTTAATAACTTTGTGAGGGGAGAATTCTTTTTGCGTTTTGTTGTTTGTGTGACTGGGATCCGTCCCCCCGCTCTCGGTTAGCTGCTGTCAGCAGAACTGTGCGTCTCTGAGCAGAGCTTGGACTTCCAGCTCACACAGCGGCGGGCGAACTTTTCAAAGCAGAATGTCGCTCAGTCCTTAGAGCCTGAAACAATCACGTGGATTTGTCTTTCTAGTCGTGTCCCGACTAAATAAAGGCTGATGTTATTCCCACATATTTACGTGCATCCAAGATGCAGATTGCAGCGTTTCCCGCATGAGTTTATCAAACAAGGCTAATGTTGTTAGCGCGTGTTAGCCTCTCCTGGGAGCTCCGTTTTTCCACAAAAAAGCACCAACCACACGGATTAAATATAAAATGATGAACGACAAGGCGCTTCATAATATTCCTAACATTGATTGATAAAAGCCCGTTTGGAAGATCGCCTCGTATATTACTGAGCTGCTGCATAAATGTATATGACAGCGAAGGTTTGTTTACTGTGGGACTCTTCCTTGTCCCATTTTTTTTCAGCACTACTGCGCATGCCCAAATGATTTATGTGACCCATGGGAACGTTTGTTCTAATCGGAAAAAGGTTTTCTGGGCCCATGTGCATGGGTGAATTTTAACCGGACCAATGATCCGATCGAGATATTTTGCCCATGTAACCGCGGCTACTAACAGCTGAAAGAGACGACCAATTTGGAGAGGGAGTCACTAGCTTCCCAACCCCCAGCTGAGGACAAAGGACTCTTAACGACCCAAAACCATGTATGCTAAGTTGACAATACCATCCAGTTTCAGGTCTGACTCCTCCCCCATGAACGCATATATACCAGCTCTTAGACCAGCTAATTCAGAATTGACAAAGCCTCTTGGATAAGAGGTGAAACGTCTTCTAACTTTAAAACCAAGTCCAGATGACATCCCCTAAACCTACTACAACCATTAGCACAGAAAATACTCCTCTTGTATAAAAGACAAATACACAATAAATCCAGATTGAAAAAAGAACTGGAATTAGTAGTTTTGCCCTGAAAAACTCATATCTACGACTGTTGCTGAACTAGTTCAGATAGTTAATGACACATTTGATGGGCGAGAAATGACAGAACAATGCAATATTTGAGTGTGTCAGTGACGTTTAGTTAGGTGAGGCAAGGAAGGCTATGCCTCACCTGTCATTGTGATAAAATAGAAAAATATACACTAAATAAATATTTTCAACTGATCCGTGTTAAAGATACATTTTCAGTTGATTCAACACATTTTTCCTCAGTTGCTGAGGTTAAAATCGCAGAAAAACAGAAAAGACTAAGGACTTCTGTCTCCATTGAGAGGGAGAGACTCATTAAACTAAGGAAAACAAGGGAGATTTTTACAACAGGATCATAGAGCTTTTTGTAGAGAAAGAGCGGCGCATGGACCCAAAAAGTAAGGCCAAACATGGTTTTCAATATTTTTGAAAGCTAAATTTTAGGCCTGAAAGAATCATTATCATTTTCACAGAGAACATTTGATAATATTGATTAAAGCACCAGAATTTTAATTTGGAAAAATACCAGAAATATTTACTGAGGGTTAAAATTAAATGGGTTGCTGAACACATCAGTATACTTTAATTTGTTTAGAGTATATAGAAACACTTTATATACAAGAAGAGTGTTTTATCCTTGTCTGTAAAATAAATGTTCTCTGTAGGACAAATATATTCCTGTGTGTATTTTATATGCTGTTATCTGCTGTTGTATGAATGGTCAAAATATTCAGTTCTTGCAATTGTAAATCTGACTCCAGGGGAGTCGATGCTAAACCAGCCATTAACCTCATCCCACGTTACCGAGTATGTCTGAAGGTCACACACAACAGGGGTCTGAAGAATTAAACATCTGTTGTAAAATCAGCCTGCTTACTTCTCACAACGAGCAGACATGAAAATCGTAGCTAGCCCAGGTGCACAAGCGCACATGATGCAATACAAAAATGAATCACTTGGAGGCAGAATTGAGAAAAAAAGTGCATTTTGCATTTTCTGGAACGGGTGGGTGTCATTCTGTAGTGATGTCATCAGTACTTATATTGATCTGAACACAACTGAAACATGGAGTCTGACCTCAGAGTCTGCAGTCTGCAGTCTGGACTCTCCAGAAAACAACACAGATGAAGAACTCTTGAATCCTGCAGGTTCTTGTTCCAGCTCAGGTCCAGTACTGTCAGATTGGACAGGTTTTTCTTCAGAGCTGAGACCAGAACTTCACAGCTGATCTCTGACAAACTGCAGTTCTCCAACCTGAAATCAGACAGAAAAGTGTGTTCAGGAGAGTTAACAGCAGATCACTGCATCATCCACCAGGGAGAGCTATGTGGCAAAGTCCTGAAGAGGGACAATGGAAATTCAGTATGAAAAATTGAGAGTTTACCAACATTTCTGATCTTACACAGATATGTTGTAGAGATGTGACATTCAGGAATAAATGGAATCCTTTCTAACAGACCATTAACATGGATTATGGGAATTGAGTGATGATTGTCTGGGAACCATTTTTTTATCTGAACAGAATGAAAACATAGAGTCTGACCTCAGAGTCTGCAGTTTGGAGTCCTCCAGAAAAGCACACAGATCAAGAAATCCTGAGTCCTGCAGGTTGTTCAAGCTCAGGTCCAGTTTTGTCAGATTGGACGGGTTTTTCTTCAGAGCTGAGCCCAGGGCTTCATGGCTGATCTCTGACAAACTGCAGTCCTCCAACCTGCAATCAGATAGAATATTGTGTTCAGGAGCAGTGATGCAGCTGGAGGTAATGTAACTTTGGAAATTCAGTCAGGTGGGACCCGCCCTGATGACTGACAGATGATATTGTCAGGTAAAATGTTGGATTGGAAAATTGTGACGACCTGTACATGAAAATGAATTATGCATTTTAGGGGGCTGTTGAGCAATTTCTTTTTTACTTTGACCCAAAAACATGATGGTGAATGAAAATGAAAAATTAAAACCACATTTTAATGAACCTAACACAAAAATCAAGTGAACAAAGAATGTTCAAACGCCCTGCAAATATTTTACAGGGGATGAAGATTCAAGAAAACAAAGTTGCTCATTCATGAAAAAAAGAGACACTGAAGAATTTTCAAACAGCAAAGCTAAATTAGACAGAACCCTGTTAAGAACCTTTAGCACAGAGAAATACATATTAAATCCAGTTTTAAAAAAGAGCTGGGATTACTAGTTTCACCCTGAAAAACTCATGACTAGGACTGCTGCTGAACTAGTTCAGATAGTTAACAGTACATTAGATGGGAGAGAAATGACAGAACAATTCAATGTTTGAGTGTCTGAAGGTCACACACACAAAAAGGATCTGAATAATTAAAGTCAACAGATCATACTGGCTTGAAGTGGGAATCTTCAATTAGAGAGCAGATTTCCACAACTGTGACAGAATCAATGTTTGCAGATGAGCTGCTGAAGTTTCACTTGTTCCATGGGAAGATTCTATAGACACTAAGCACTCTGGTTCCTTTTAAATCAGAGGAGCAAAAAGTACATTTAGAAACTTTTTGAAATGTTGATTTCCATGTTGGAGTTTTAGAAATAAACTATTGGAAGTGGAGAAAAATCCAGGTCAGCATGTAGTTTCTCTGCAGAAACTCAAAGATCTTCACCGCAAAAAAAGAATGAAGAGTTAAACTTCCCTTTTGGTCTTCATCCTGATTGTGGACAGGTTGTGCAGAAAAACATTTTTTTTTAGTTCTCCTTTGAAAGCATTTACTGACATTTCTCAACTGTTGGGGGGCCTTAAAAAAACACTAGGGTCCACGGTGCCCAAAGGTCTGCACAGCAGCAGGTATGATAGTTGGGGGGGGGGGGGGGGGGTCAGTCAATGTTTCATTGTTCTACAGTGATGTCATCAGTCAGTCATCTATATGGATCATTTGGATCTTAGCACAACTGAAACATGGAGTCTGACCTCAGAGTCTTCAGTTTGCAATTTGGACTCTCCAGAAAACCACACAGATGAAGAACTCCTGAATCCTGAAGGTTCCTGTTCTTGCTCAGGTCCAGTTCTGTCAGACTGGACAGGTTCTTCTTTAGAGCTGAGACCAGAGCTTCACAGCTGATCTCTGACAAACTGCAGTTCTCCAACCTGCAATCAGACAGAAAAGTGTGTTCAGGAGCAGTGATGCAGCTGGAACTTGGCAAATTCAGTCAGGTGGGACCCCCCCCGATGAGACACTGACAGATGACATTTTTGGTTGAGATTTAGGGCTGACAAATCATGACCTGTTAATAAAAATGCATTGTGCATTGGGAGCAGGGCTATTTAGCAATTCCTTTTGGATTTTAACTTAAGAACACGAGCAAAGCGCTTTACAGTCACAGTCCCATTCACACACTGATAGAGGCTCTGCTGCCAAACACCAACACCAACCTTCCATTAGAGGCAATGTGTGGTTTAATGTCTTCCAATCAGGGGATGACCGCCTATCGTTGCACCACAGCAACCTCATCCAGGCCTTGAAGTAGTGCTCTGGCTGGCATTTCCAGCTTGAGAGTTGTGTCAGTCATAAACAGCGTAAAAACCTGAAACCTCACCCACATGCTCAGGATTCAAACCCAAGAAACGTCTGGGACATACGCATTGGTTTACCACGAAATATTTGTTCATCCATGGATTTTTCACAATTTTTAAACAAGAATCAACCGTTTCTGTTGTAACAGCATGTTGGTTTGATAATTTGATGACAACAAAAAATATTTCTTTATTGTCTGCCACAAAGAAAGCATTTTTAAATATTTTTAATTGTTTATCAAGAAAACACATATTTGTAACAGAGAAAAAGAAGAGGAAAATAAAGAAACGCTATAGTTAAATATAATATTGTCACTAAAAGTCAGCAAAAAAAACTCATAGAGATACCCTGAATGCCCTTACTTTGAACTCACAATTCCTGCATGAGAAAAAACAAATTGCAGCTGTTTTAAACACTAGACTATGGCAGACAACTATGGCATTCAGCAACATTTTAGTGTTTTTGACACCCTTCCGTGACATATCAGAACTCTGTTTTTGATGTGCCGTTTGATGTGATGACATGCTCTCATTTTACACCCATATTGGGACAACACAAGATGCCGTAAATTACGTGCTACTTTTAAAATGTACGTCAAAAAGCAGTGTTTTTTACATTACACCAAATACAGTTGGTGGTACACAGGGTGTAAAAACAATAAGCACTTGATCTTTTGTCTGTATCTTTCAAATTTGAAAAAAAAAATAGAGTTAGAGTGATCATCTCTTCTCACATTGATCTTTTTTCTCCTATGGCGTCATCAAGAAAGGGTCCATACATGCAGCGCTGTTACTGTGTCCCCACCCACTTGTTAAAAATAGTGCCTCTTTTCTGCATCAGGCTTTATGAACGGGCGATTTAAATTAATGTGCACCGTAGGAAAAAAAACAACTAAGTTTGCCGTGGTGAAATGAAAACGTTCCTGTGATTTTGAAACTGTTGCTGATGACAGGTGACGCAACACATTAGTGGGAGAAGCGCAAAGCTAATGCGTGAGCTAATGCTCATATTTATGACAGCTCAGCTGTTTTTTTGTCATGTTTTTGGCATTGCAGCAGCTGATATTTATGAAGTTATAAGTTCATTTTTTTTTTATAATAAAAAACAAGGTCAGACTGAACCCAGACTATCTTTCTGTTCTGCCAAAGGTTAATATGAACAAGTTTTTAAATGAATATTAAAGCTGATTGCCTCTCCCAAAAAAAACCCCAAAAGAATAATGACGCAGTTCTATTGTGGAAAATGTATATTACTATAAATAGCAAACTAAGGAAAAAGTAAAAACATTTCATTTTACATGCAATAAAAGCTCAATTACATAATGAACTTACATTTAGTTCCTCGGGCTCTGTCTCATAATGGTATGAATAAGACAAAAAAAAAGTCATGTCAACGATTGTAAAAGTTTTAGAAATGTTGATGGTTTTTTGTTCTGACATACCACAAATGCAGTAGTTTTGATTCCAACAAAGCATAGTTGCAATACTATTACAACTTTGATCTATTTTCCTTCTGCAATATTATTAGGAAAGCATGTTTTGAGTTGATGCCAAAATCTGTTTAAAAAATTATGTAAAATTGTTTGCAAATTGCAGTACATTTCATATCTATTGGAAATGTTTTGTTATTTCTTTGTATTAGAGTTCTCTTTATTGTTGGTGATGGTACAGTTGTTACATAGAAATTTTCAAATTGGTACTTGATGGCATAAAAGTTGCTGACCCCTGGTTTTAACCGCTTTGGCCGGGCCCCAGCCTCTTACATAAACTACCTTTAGAGGTTCTTAACTGTAATCCAGTAAAGATTTAGTGTCTGTTTAAGGAACCAGGACTAAGAATCAGTCTAAACGAAGACCTGGTTTTGATCCAAGTTTGATTCTTAAAAAGAAAAAACCAGAACCAGGTCTGTGGGACAGACCTGTCAGTCTTCTGCAGTTTGACGTCTTCATATCTCTTCATAAGGAGCTGCTGCTCTGTGGGTCAAAAATCTGCTGCAACTGTTTGTCCATTGAAATCTGCAGTTCTGGGATTGATTCATGTTTTCTTTCAAAGAACACAGAACATGAACTGAGCATGAACATGAACAGATATAAACACCTGGATGGACTTAGGTTCTCCTAGTGTGGTTTGGAAAAACATGCAAGAGAAAAAGATAGTCAGATTACACCCAGCTGGGGTTTTGAACTGAACTGATGTTGTTATTCTACCTGCTGCTGTTTCTTTTTCAGTGATGTCTATCTGACACTTTCTCCTAAATCAGAGAAAACCAGACAGAACTTCTTGTAGAGAATCAACATTTAAATCAAACTGACCTGAGAGTCTCCAGTTTACAGTCTGGACTCTCCAGTCCAGCTGACAGTAGCTTCACTCCTGAATCCTGCAGGATGTTGTTACTCAGGTCCAGATGTCTGAGTCTGGAGGACTGAGAGCTGAGAACTGAGGACAGAGCTGCACAGCTTCTCTCTGACAGCTTACAGTCTTTCAGTCTGAAGAAAACAAAGACAGGCAGCAGTTATTGAATCTTTCATGTTTCCACTCAGATTCATTTGTTGACTGAAGGTGATTTTCCTGAGAGTTCTTACAGAGCTTTGTTGGAGGCTTTGATCACTGGCAGCAGCCTTAGAAGAGCCTCCTCTGAACCAGAATATTTCTTCAGGTCAAATTCTTCCAGATCTTCATCTGATGACAGTAAGAGGAAGACCAGAGCAGACCACTGAGCAGGAGACAGTTTCTCTGTGGAGAGACGTCCTGACCTCAGGAACTGTTGGATCTCCTCCACTAGAGAACCATCATTCAGTTCATTCAGACAGTGGAACAGGTTGATGCTTTTCTCTGCAGGCAGATCCTCACTGATCTTCTCCTTGATGAACTGGACTGTTTCCTGATTGGTCTCTGAGCTACTTCCTGTCTGAGTCAGCAGACCTCGTAGGAGACTCTGATTGGTCTGCAGTGAAAGACCCAGGAGGAAGCGGAGGAACAAGTCCAGGTGTCCATTTGGACTCTGTAAGGCCTTCTTCACAGCACTCTGGTACAACTGGACCGGACTTCCCTGTACAGGCTGAGAGATTTGTGATTGTTCTTCCTCCATGAGGTTGAGTCCAGAGGTGATGAAGGTCAGGTGGACATGAAGAGCAGCCAGAAACTCCTGAACACTCAGATGGATGAAGCAGAAGACCTTGTCCTGGTACAGACCTCTCTCCTCTCTAAAGACCTGTGTGAACTCCTGAGTACACTGAGGCTGCTCTGATATCGATGCCACACTCTGTCAGGTCGGATTCATAGAAGATCAGGTTTCCTTTCTGCAGCTGCTCAAAAGCCAGTTTTCCCAGAGACTCCATCATCTTCCTGCTCTCTGGACTCCAGTGAAGATCTGTCTCCGCTCCTCCATCATACTTGACCTTCTTGACTTTGGCCTGAACAACCATGAAGTGGATGTACATCTCAGTCAGGCTCTTGGGCAGCTCTCCTCTTCCTCTGCTCTTCAGCAGATCCTCCAGAACTGTAGCAGTGATCCAGCAGAAGACTGGGATGTGGCACATGATGTGGAGGCTTCGGGATCTCTTGATGTGGGAGATGATCCTGCTGGCCTGCTCTTCATCTCTGAACCTCTTCCTGAAGTACTCCTCCTTCTGGGGATCATTGAACCCTCTGACCTCTGTCACCATGTCAACATATCCTGAAGGGATCTGGTTGGCTGCTGCAGGTCGTGTGGTTATCCAGAGGAGAGCAGAGGGAAGCAGGTTCCCCCTGATGAGGTTTGTCAGCAGATCAGCCACTGAGGTGGACTTTCTAGGGTCATTCAGGATCCGAGTCTTGTGGAAGTCCAGAGGAAGTCGACTCTCATCCAGACCATCAAAGATGAAGAGGACCTGGAAGTCTTCAAAGCTGCAGATTCCTGCTTTTTTGGTTTCAGGGAAGAAGTGATGAACAAGTTCCACCAAGCTGAACTTCTCCTCTTTCAGCACATTCAGCTCTCTGAAAGTGAATGGAAATGTGAAGTGGAGGTTCTGGTGGGCTTTGCCTTCAGCCCAGTCCAGAGTGAACTTCTGTGTTAAGACTGTTTTCCCGATGCCAGCCACTCCCTTAGTCATCACGGTTCTGATTGTTTCTGTTCTTCCAGCTGGGAGTTGGAAGAGCTCTTCTTGTCTGATGCTTGTTTCTGCTCTATCTGCTTTCCTGGATGCTGCTTCAATCTGTCTGACCTCATGTTCTTCTTTCAGCTCTCCTCTTCCTCCCTCTGTGATGAAGAGTTCTGTGTAGATCTCATTCAGAAGGGTTGGGTCTCCTGCTTTAGTGATACCCTCAAACACACACTGGAACTTCTTCTTCAGACCAGATTGGACTTCATGTCGACAAACAGCAGCAGATCCTGAATGAAGACAACAAACAGTAAATCAACTCTCTGCAGCCCTGAATGATGAGGGTTTGAATCCCTGTGGTTCCATGTGTTCAGACATCAGTAAATCTTCATTTATCTGCAGCTGAAACCTTCAGAGAAATCCTCTTACTGCTCTGCAGTCCATTAGCCAGCTCCTCCTGCTTCATTCTTCTCAGGAAGTTCACTGTGATCTTCATCAGTGACTCTCTGCTGCTCCTCTGCTCTTCATCTTCATCCTCCAGCTCCTCCTCCCTGTGACTCAGAAGCTTCTTCATCTTCTTCAGCTCCTTCTTGACAAAAGTGACAATGTTGTCCTCCAGCAGCTGCAACATAATTCCAGATGAATGAGCCAATCAGAGTGAAGTCATGGAGCCAAACATCAGCTCCATGCTGGACACACTGACAGTCCACTGGTGTCCAAAGTGCAGCATGGAGACGACTGTGGACAGAATGATGGAAAAGTAGTTGTTGTTCATGTACAGACCAGAAAGATGGAGTCCAGCTGTGTTTGATGCTGCTGGACAGACGGACCACTGGGAGTCTCTGAGCTCTGCTGGTCCAGTCTGTGGAGAATCAGCAACAATCAGATCCATTCTGTCTGTACTGGTGGGTTTAACCCAAACTAACTAGAGTCATGTCACACCTAGAATGTTCTACAAACAAATCAGTTTCTATTCACTCAAATGTAAAATGGTCAAATTGAACAACATACAGCCCTCCATGATGCTCGGTTCCACCTAGAGCAAGAGGAGAGCTAACAGGGATGCCCTTTGTGGACTGTAGCTCAGCGTTTAACACCATCCTCCCTAACAAACCAACTTATTGACTTATGACTACTTAACTGTATATAGTGTGTTGTTGTGTTAACTTAATTTTTTAACTTATTCTTAATTGCACTATACACCAAGACAAATTCCTCGTTCTGTAAAGTGCGCTCTACTGAACCTGGCAATAAAACTTTTTCTGATTCTGATTTCTGATTCTGATTCTGAACTCATGTCAAGCTGTCTGACTACGGAGAACTTGCCCCAAGGAGAACAGAGGAGCAGAGTAGCTGCTTCTGGATGGTCTTTGAGCTCCAGGGGCGTCTTTTGAATGCGGAAATGAAATTTCCATATAGGAAACCGGCCCTTAAGGCCTGGAATCTGACACCCCTGATTTACATCCACAACTGCAAACCCACACACCAGAACAACCCTGTTGTTAAATCTACAAATGACATTGGAGTGGTGGGGGCTGTTTCTCTCTGGGGGGGGTCTTCAACTAAAATTTAAAGAGCTCCAGTTAGAAAAATGTCTTGAAGTTAAGGTCTGGAGAAAAATAATGTTTAATTATTCTGTGTAAAATATTCTGAAGTAGCTAAGTATTGGTGGAACATCTGCATGTAATTATTATATCATTCTCACTTTAGTCGCTTGGCGATATGTAGTGCTGGTAACAAATTAACTACAGATCCCATCATGCAGCACTGCAGCCAACTTGCCGAACACCAGTGTTGCCAGAATGGGTTATTGGGTTAGCACTCTTGCCTCACACAAGAAGGCACCTGGTTCAAGCAAATAAAAAAAAGAAACTGGTTCATACTGTGAGTCTGAAGATCTTGGTTCAGTTCTGAAGAATAGAGGATCACGTTTGGACTGGTCACTCTTCATGGATCCACAGCTGGAGGCTGCAGACTGAAGTCTCTGTGTGACCTGTTGACCTCTGCAAACACAAAAAGCATCAGTGTTGCTGTCAGTCAGAGTCAGCAGTCAACATGTTTTCTTCTCCAACATCTCTGATGTCTCTCAGAGACTCTCAGACGACTCAACTGAAAAGATCTCAGTTGAGATCCTATTTCATGTGAAAACTACAGATCATCTGAACTAGAATCCAGCCTCCAAAAACTCTGACAAACACTCACTGTTTCACTCCTGAACGGATGTCTTTGATGTTTGATCCTGATCCAGATGTGTAGCCTGGTAACAAATTAGCAACAGATCCCGTCATGCAGCACCTCAGCTGCCTTGCCAATCACTGATGTTGCTAGATTGGGCAATTTTGATTCTAAATTAGCGGGTGAAATTTGCGTTGGTTGGTGGTTCCTTATTGAAACATGTCTCAGCAAGAATGTGCAGTCAGGTGGGCAGGTGAGACAGTTCGTCACCTGTATACGATTTTCGCCATTGTCACCAATTAATTAGAAAATAAAAATGTGTCCACTAATCTGTTCTACAAATGTAATTTATATGAATGACTTGGCACAGTGGTTAGCCAGCGTTAGAAATAAGGAAGGAAAAAAATGGTTGTCCTCCGGTCATCCTTGCAAGTAATATTTGGTTCTCCTCCCCAATTTTTTTTTTGTCCTTGGATACCAATATTCAACAGCAACGAAACCTACTCAGATGTCAGTACTTACATTCTTATTTCTTCTATACATCTAATATCAACTGCCTCTTATGATTGACATAAAAAACTCTTTAAATGTTTTAAAAAAAACATTTTACTAAATATTGAAGCAAACTTAAGACTAATATCTTTACTAGTACCTTAACAGATTTAAATATATTGGTTCTTTTTTTCCTTTGCTTTTGATAATTGTTGCTTAAAGAATATAAAATACAAAGACTGCTGTAAACATTTTGAATATCATATCAATCCCATGGAAAAAGGTTCTTTGCAGCTCATGTCAGTCTGTTCTGCTATGAGTGAAAGTTATAGTGTTTTATGAATGTGTTTGAAATCTTCTGTTAATGGCTGATTATATTGAACGCCAAGTACTGTTGTTCAACACATTTATTTGAATAATCTTTATTGAAAAGTGCACATGTTCAAACAGAAAGGATTCGCTAGCATGCACGCACTTCGTTTGTCAGTGGAAAGAATTTGCTGCATACGTCTCAATTCAGAGGTTGCCAAAAACTAACTCTTGAAACTTGAAAAATAGTCGAAAAATACCAAAATGCTGAATAAAAGACCAGGTTGTCACACGGACAACCATCAGGTTCATTTTGGTTGTCCGTGAAATCTGGTTGTCTCGGACAACAGGATAACTGCGTATTTCTAACGCTTTTAGCGCTCTTGCCTCACAGCAAGAAGTCCCCCGCTTCAAGTTCCAGCTGGGGGACCTGAAACAGAACACCAATGAGAGACCTTTCTGTGTGGAGTTTGCATGTTCTTCCCGTGCATGCATGGGTTTTCTCCGGGGACTCCGGCTTCCTCCCATCGTTCAAAAACATGCTTAATGGGTTAACTGGTCACTCTAAATTGTCCCTAGGTGAGCATGTAACAGTGCATGGTTGTGTGATTGTAGCTTGAATAGGCTCCGGCAGTCCCCTGACCCAGAAAGGGATAAAATGGATTAGAGGATGAATGACTTTTAATCATCAACTCAACATTGTCCCGTTTTAACATTTCTGCCCTAAAATTCAACATAGATGACATGAATGTGTTTTTGTTATTCTTTGGTCAAAATGTCTCATTCACTGCAGTAAATGGAGGCAACATACCCTCATGTTTATACTTTCAGAAATTAGTTGAGTTTATATTTTAGTTCAGTAAATTAACAGAAAACTTGGATTACTGCCAGAATCTTCTCACAGCAAATATCTCCATTAGTACTTTTTGAAAAACAGTGTTTTCATGGTTCATCTTGGGTCCTTCTTCTGGTTTTTCAAGTTCTTATTGCAGGTCAATTACAGATGAACAATTCCAGATTGGACATTGCTTCTGATGTCCTGGAACAAGTATTTCCTTTGCTTCTGCTGGTCCATGTTGTGTGTGGTACACAGCATGTCAGCAAACAGCACAGTGGCTACCTGTTTTCCTTTATATACTGAAGATACATCCACTGATTACAAGACTCAGGATTGGATTTTAGTAAATAATTCTGTTAAAGTGTGGTTGTTCAGCAATGTCTAATTAAGGTTAGAGCAAAACGTTGGTGAAGTATTTGTCAAGTATTTCCTGATTTTTTGATGTGCTTTTCTTTGGGAATAATGTATATGTTATCTCATATTTGCTTTTATGAATTACCTAGCTATGCAGGTAATATAATCATGCATGCAGAAGTGTCTGTGTCCAACTCGGTTTCACAGGAATGTGAAGGCGAAACTCTTGGGAGGAGACTGACTATCTAAGCGTCTTCCCAGCATCAGCATGAGAACTGTGTTGTCTTTGCCAAGACCGAAACCGAAGGCCGCTCTATCTCAGTTATCCGTGGGAAAAGACTTTGCAGTTCCAGAGATGATGTGGGAAGACTGTATAAAGATGGACATGTTGCAATTAATGTTTTCTGAAAGTGCTGCAACTGTGTTTTTTCTGTCTCCCTCCTTAGAGCTCAGCGCATTTGTAAATTAGGGAAAACCCAACAAACTTAATAAAAGATGAGGCGACAGGAATATGCGCCAGAGCGGAGAGACATAGTTTAGCTGGGTATGATCTCTGTTTGCTCTCCTCGTAATAGGTACCGTTTGTCTGTTTTCTTTATTTCTTTCCTTATGTAGTTATTCTGATGTTGTTTTAATCCAACATTTTCCCACCCTTCAAAAGGGCTGATCAACCAACGTTGAAGATAAATTTAATCAGACTGCCACTTGAGATCATTTTCCTATTTCTATTTAATTTCCATTTGATCAGAGGTTAATAGGTAAAAACCTCAAACATACACAATAATAGCAACAAATATTCACAAATTCAAGTTCCATGCACACATTAACAACTGTTACACCCCTTTTCATGTCTAGGGGGACCTAGAGGAGCTTAACATAAAAGTAACGTTTTTGCCCTGACTTTTTCCTGGTGCTTTTATCCTGAATGAAGTGCGTGTGTCGCCATTAAATACCCGACGTAGCACGCTCAACTGCTCAGTTCCACCTCTCATGACTTAGTCAGACGCTCAGCACATCAGTATTAAATATTGACCATTATGAACCATTTATTTTATTTGTAACTCAATCCAGAAGACAATATTGGGCACAAAGCAGAAACGTCTGTGGGAGACCTGCTGGAAGCTCACGTTGTGGGTGTGGTCAACTTTGTCAGACTTGGAGGAATCAGCCACACTATGAAACCAAACTCAGACATTTTCAACGTGAAAATCTCCAAAATCCAGAGAAAACTGGAACTTTTCTTCTGATTTGGTTGGAATCAGACTGGAGCTGCTGTCAGTCAGAGTCAGCAGTCAACATGTTTTCTTCTCCAACATCTCTGCTCATCTTCAACATCCCACTCTCTCTCTCTGCTTTTTCTATAAAACTTACCTCAAATACAAGAGGGGTTTATACAAATATACACAGTTTGTCTGAAACTCCATAAACCCCTATTGTAACAGTAAAATCTGTCCAACAAAAGGGATGTTCAGCTCTGATCTGTTTGCGCAGCTGTTGGACATAACAAGTAATAGATAAATAAAAAGAAACTGGTTCATACAGTGAGTCTGAAAATCCTGGTTCGGTTCTGAAGAATAGAGGATCACGTTTGGACCGGTCACTCTTCATGGATCCACAGCTGGAGGCTGCAGACTGGACTCTCTGTGTGACCTGTTGACCTCTGCAAACACAAAAGCATCACTGTCAAGGCCAGTGGGCCACATCTGGTCCACTGTGTAAATATATCCGGCCCCCAAGATAATTTTATACTGTTGGTATTAGTCGCTTGGCTATATGTAGTGCTGGTAACAAATTAACTACAGATCGCATCGTGCAGCACTGCAGCCAACTTGCCGAACACCAGTGTTGCCAGAATGGGTTATTGGGTTAGCACTCACACAAGAAGGCACCTGGTTCAAGTAATAGACAAAAAAAAGAAACTGGTTCATACTGTGAGTCTGAAGATCCTGCTTCGGTTCTGAAGAATATAGGATCACGTTTAGAATGGTCGCTCTTCATGGATCCACAGCTGGAGGCTGCAGACAGAAGTCTCTGTGTGACCTGTTGACCTCTGCAAACACAAAAAGCATCAGTGTTGCTGTCAGTCAGAGTCAGCAGTCGACATGTTTTCTTCTCCAACATCTCTGATGTCTCTCAGAGACTCTCAGAAGACTCAACTGAAAAGATCTCATCACGCACATGATGCTCCAAGTGAGTCTGATCAGAGAGATCCAGAACTGAACCAGACCTCAAGTCCTTCATCTGGAAACTGTTGATCATCTGAACTAGAATCTAGCCTCCAAAAACTCTGACAAACACTCACCGTTCCACTCCTGAACTGATGCCTTTGAAGTAGAGAGGAAGCAAATCTTTTGACTCATCACTCCTTTTGGGCCCATCGCTGGATCCAGATCCAGGTCCAGGTTGGTTCCTGTGAAGAATGAAGGTTGCTGGTTTGAGTCCTGAGCTCTGACATGGAGAAGATCATGGACAATTAGAGATGTTCATCTCACCTCTGAGCTTTGCTCTGGTTGTCATGGTTACCATCTCTCCTTTTTTTAGAGGGAGGGGCTCCCTCCTGTGGTTCCTCCCACTGATCCATGCTGCTGGATTCCCTGGATCCACATCAGCTCACACTCACCTTCCACCTTCACCTGCAGAGGAAACCCTCATCATCATCAGAGGAAGCTGCCATCAGCTGCTGCACTTCTGCTCTCCCTCCACCAGGTGGAGACATGGAGCTGCAGCAGCAACATTTCCATTCAGTCACTTTGACAAAGAAACAACAAACTTCCTGTTTCTACACTTCAGGAAACATGAAGCATCAAGAAAAACAGACAATTCAATTTCAATTCAATTTTATTTGTATAGACCAAATTCACAACAACAGTCGTCTCGATGGGCTTCGCATCGTAATTGAAAAAGTGAAACATGAACTCAAAAGGATCATGAATACATGGAATTCAATAGGAGAGTACTAAACTTTAACTAAACAGCACTGCACCAAACAGAGGCATGGAGAACTAAATGAGGAATAATGATCAAGAATAGAGAAGAGAGGAGGGGTAGAAATAGATGAGAAAAGAGGACAGAACCCCAGTGCACCATAGTTACCCCAGCTTCAACTTCTAGCTGCCTTTTAAAACAAATAGTTATTGTTATTAAGTTTTATTTAAACACATTAACATGAAGTTAAATAATCTCTGAATACTAACTAGTCTGATAATAAGCTTGTCAAAAGAGGAATGTTTTCTAACTTTAAATGTAGAAACTGAGTCGGCCTCTCTTACATGGGAGTTTATTTCATAAAACAGGGGCTTGGTGGCTAATCACTCTACCTCCAACTGTACTTTTTTTTCCCAATGTGTTTTTATTGCAAACAAAAAGAGAATTGTTACATACATGAAATACAATGAAACAAAGAAATAGTTACATATTTTCAATACAACTTGGCCAGTTTATCTTTTTCTTTTTTTTTTAGAACACCACTCTCCGGTCTCCCTACCCCCGCAAAAAGGCAAAATAAATAAATGAATTAAAAAAAAACCCTCTCCATAGTTTGCAAGATGAGGCAATATATATTGTCCAATGTAACAAAAGCAAACCTCTATATGATCAACTCGATGGCTCAATCGGTCAACCAAATGGCAACATAAAATAGAGTAATATAGGTACATATGTAGCTGATGTGATATTTATACATAAAAAATACAATACTAATTATGCTAATAATAATTAAGAAAAGTTGGAATGTTTTAAACTATAAACTATGGGGATGTGATGGTAGAATGTGAGGAGGCCTAATTCTGAGTTTGCCAAAGTGATCTAAAACCGGACCCTTGACTGAGAAAAATTTGTCCCTCGATCCCCGAACAGAATATTTTAGTTTTTCAAGTTGCAATAGTTGTATAAGATCCGTCAGCCACTGGGACACCCTGGGTGGGTCTTTAGATTTCCGGTGCAATAACATACAGCGCCTTGCTATGAGAGTTGCCAAAGCAAGACTGTCTTTGTGTCTTTTTCTTAATGTATCTGGGTTTTGGTGTGAAACACCAAATATGGCTGCTTCTGCACTAGACTGGAGGGTGATACGGAGTGCAGTTGATAAAGTTTTTTAAAAATTGTAGACCAATAATTCACCAGAGCAGAGCATGACAGAACACGTGGGTTAGATTGGCTGGACTATTTTGACACTGTCACAATTTGCACTCAGATGAGGATATATTCTTGACAGTCTTGCTTTAGAGAAGTGAGCCCTATGTAGAATTGTAAACTGTATTATATTTAAATTGGCACAGGAGGTACTGTGGTTAATTCTCTGTAAGGCCTTGTTCCACACATTATCATCCAAACTCCACCCAAGCTCTTCCTCCCAGCTACCTCTTATTTTCAGAAGAGCTGCACCATCATGAAGGGATTTACAGCCTTTGAATTAGGAAATTAATCTTTTTTTAATTAAGTGGCTAATCAAACAATTCATCTAACACGGAGACTGGGGGTATGTTAGGAAAGTTAGGGTCATGCTGCTGAAGGAAGTGACGCACTTGAAGGTACAGAAAAAAGTGAGAGTGAGGCAGAGTAAATTTGGAAGCAAGATCATTAAAGCTTGCAATTATACCGTTTAGGTACATGTCCTTAAAGTGGATAATACCTTTCTCTTCCCAAAGTCTGTCTGACCAGGGGGAAAATGTGATTTTTGCATATAGGACTAGTGGTAAGCACCTGAGTGAGTCTATACGTCTGTCTGAATTGAAAAATAATTTTTAAGGTATTAGTAACTACTGGATTGTGTGTAATATAGTGTGAAATGACACAGGGGAGACTAGATCCAATTAGGGCTCTCAGAGTTGTTGTTTTACAGGAGGAGGCTTCGAATCAACACCAGTTGATGTCAGAATCTTGGAGCCAGTGCATAATTTTTTTAATATTAGACGCCCAATATTAGTGGCACAGGTTTGGTAGGCCTAAGCCACCTTGATGTTTAGGTCTTTGTAATATTTTTAACAAACTCTTGGGTTCTTGCCACTCTAGATGAATGAAGAAAAGCTTTTGTCAACTAGATTGTTTGCCGGTTGTGATCACAGAGGCTACAGGAGAAGTATACAAGAGCCGGATCCAGGAGATAAATTTAGGCCCATATCCAAATCCGCTTAGACATTCAAATAGATAGTCCCATTCAATCCTGTCGAAGGCATTCTCTGCGTCCATTGAGCCAACCACCTCAAGTACTTCAGTGGATGCTGGAGAAAAAAAATGGCATTCAAAAGACTACATATGTGAAAGACTGGCGTCCAGAGATGAAATCAGTTTGGTCAACTGAAATAACATTGTGTATTGTTGGGTCTAAACGCCAGGCTAGAATTTTGGCTAAAATTTTTACATCACTGAGACAGACTGGCGAACTGTCCAGGTTGTCCCCTGCCTTCGCCCACAAGTGGCCGGGATAGGCTCTGGCAGCCCCGTGACCCCGAAAGGGAAAAACGGAATAGAAAATGAATGAATGAATGTTCAAAAGGGAAATAGGATGGAATGAGCCACACTCAGAGCTATCCCTTTCAGGTTTAAGGAGAGTGATGATGGCTTCAGTGTTCTTGGAAGTGAACCATGGGAAAACATATCAAGTAAAATTTTTGACAACTGGCTAGAAAACTTTTTGAAGAACTCCAGAGGAAACCATCTGGGCCAGGTGCCCTTCCACTCTCCATTTCAGTAATTGCATCCGTTAATTTCCACTAGTTGCAGTGGGCGTTCAGTGTTTTTCATTCCTGTGTTGAGGGGTTGTGCATGGGGCATTGAGATTAATAAGGAACTGTTTCATTTCCCTGTGGGCATTTTTTGATTCTGATTTATAAATATTCATTCATTCATTCATTCATTTTCTGTACCGTTTTTTTCCCTTTCTGGGCTGCCGGAGCCTATCCCGGCTACTTGTGGGCGAAGGCAGGGGACAAGCTGGACAGGTCACCACTCTGTCGCAGGGTAGAATATCCACAGTCACACATCCATTCACTCTCACAGTCATATCTATGGTCAATTTAGAGTTGCCAATCAACCTATGAAGCATGTTTTTGGATGGTGGGAGGAAGCCGGAGATCCCGGAGAAAACCCACGCATACACGGGGAGAACATGCAAACTCCACACAGAAAGGTCCCCTGGTTCATGTCCCCCAGCCGGGACTTGAACCAGGGGACTTCTTGCTGTGAGGCAAGAGCGCTAACCACTGCGCCACCGTGCAGCCCTTCTGATTTATAAATATTTGAGTAAAATGAGGAGAATGTAGCATTAATTTCATCTGGATCTCTTGTTAAGACACCATTGGATGTCCTTATTTGAACAATTTGTCGACTGGCAGTTTGTCGTTTAAATTGGTGTGCAAGGAGACCTTGTGGGTCTGATACGATTCTGGTAGGTCTGAATTGTATTTTCTTGTGTACCAGAATAGCAGAGCCCCTGGATCTAGAATTTAAATTTGAGTGGATAATCTGCCCTATTCAAGATTTTCGGAGTCTGAGCAGATCCTTGTTCTGTAGGTGGAGATTTGAGATGATTAAAGATTCTTGCTCGTATTACAGGGCCATTTAGCCCCCTCACATTCCAGCTAACAAATCTCACACCGGCTTGTCTCTTATCAGTGCTCATTTATAGAGAGGTTTTACAGAGTGACTGAGAACAGTAATACCGCCCCCAACACAATATCCTCCGTTGGGCGGCTGTGTCGTGCACTCAAGAACACACACAGCTTGTAATGGAAATTAATACAATGAAAATGAATAATTAGAACGCAGGCACAGCCTCACCTGTCATTATGGGAAGAAAAGAGAAAAAATAAATTCATTTATTATATTTAATCAGTAATTTGTGCTTTGCAGTCATTTTCCATTTAAATGTACCATTTTTTTGTGTTTTTTCTTTAAAAAAAAAAAAAAAAAAAAAAAAAAAAAAAAAATCGCTGAATTTCCACATTTGCCGTTCAGATACTAAGAAGTGACGTGCGATGAGGCACCAGCCCGCTGAGCCTCACCTTGGATTGCACAATACCTATGCAGTCAGATAGTACTGCTGTCTCTCTGTATGTCGGTTCAATCACTTGTACTATATGAGCTGAGTTTACATAATTTAGCAGATATATATGATGTACAGTGTTCGTTTTTATAAATAACTGTATGTGAGGGACGTGTTTCTTGTGCTGAGCGCTAAACGCCGGCAAAAAAGCCGCTGGGTGAGGCCAGCAGTTCTCGTGCCTCATGTTAGGGGGCGCCGGTGAGCCCTGAGGTTATGACGCTAAAAAATAATAGAATAAGAGTTAGCAAGCGGCAAGTCATTTTCTTCAGAAGGATCGGCGTATGGACTTTATTTACAAGTAAAGGTAAGACGATAATAACGTTTGTGCTTTTTTCTATGCTGCAGTTTGTATATGGAAAAAAAAACAAGTTGAAATGATATTTAAAAAAAACACGTTAACTGTTGTCAATCAAATGGTGAAAAAATTACTCAGTGTGGTTCATATGTTTGTAAATCTGACTGATGACGTCAGTGCCTCACCAGCCATTAACCTCAGCGCACGTCACTGGTGTAAGTAGAGTGAGCACATGCCACATGCTTCTTTAAGAGGCAGTTACAGCCATGCGCGCAGGCGGGTGCAACAAGGAGAGAAGCAGAAGAGTGATGAAAAGTTTCCCAAGAAACCCTTGAAGTCTGAACACAGGACTACCAGAAAAAGTAAATTATCAGCAAAGATGAATGTGTTTGATGTGTTTAGTATAGTTCCAATCACGCACCATATGCAACACTTAAAAAAAATAAATTAAAAAAAAAAAGTATGATGTGATGATGCGGTTACGTCACAACCCTAGGAAATATAGGAAGGTATACTTCATGACCTTGCAGAGAGTTTAAAAGCTTGTTGAGGCTCACAAAACCAGGAGAGTTCCCACCCAAATACCCATCCCAAAACCCATGCACAAACTGTGCCTGAACAAAAACGCTTATACTTGCTTCTGTAACTGAGACAAGCAGCAGGCCGAACACTATTCCACAAAACATTTGGTGAAACATCTTATTGGGACTAATGGTGGAGGGCTCCCTAGAATTACTTTAAAAGAGAAAAGCAAAAAAGATGTGTATACATATATACGTATATAGACATACACTATATGTATATATATATATACACACATCCTCATATAAATATATAAACCCTCATGCAAAAAGAGAAACAGAAAAAAAAACACCCCAGTAGACCTGCAGTTCACCACAGAACATTATATTAATAATAAGAAAAAGAAAAAGTGAGAATTACTCAAAAATTATGATAAATGAAAAGAAAATGAAAGAAAATAACTTTATAGTACAATAGTTACATTGTAATGAGCCAAAGTATTTACTCAGGTGCCATTCAAACCTGTTAGTGCTATATCAGTGATGTAATGATGATTACATCAGTGGGATGTAAATTTCCAGTAGCAGTCAAATTTCTGACAGAAGAACTTTTCTGCTTCCTCTGGAGAGTCAAACATGAAGGTCTCCCCTCCATACAGCACATGCAGCCGGGCGGGGTAGATCAGATGGAAGCGGACGTTCTTCTCGTAGAGCGCCAGTTTCACTGCGTTAAATGCTGCTCATTGCTTGGCGAGAGCCGGGCTAAGATTCTGGTACATTCTGATCACTGCTCCTTTATACTGCAGTTCATGGCTCCTAGCCCAGCGCAGAGCAGCCTCTTTGTGCTGAAACTTTAAGAAACAGACCAAAAAGGCGCGTGGGGATTTCCTCTGGGTCGATCTGATGGTGGGAGACTGGTGAGCTCCTCCATAAAATTAACCGGATCCTTTCCATCCTCAATCTCCTTCGGAATATTCAGTATGCGGAATTCACTCTCTGCAATCGGTTCTCCAAGTTGTCCAGTCAGCTCAGGAAAAGCAGGTTGTGGTTTTCCAGACTTTTAATGGTGGACTCAGCCACTGCCAGCCTTTCAAAGTTGTCTCCAGCGTAGACTCCACAGAGATGAGGCGCTTCTGGAAGGAGGCAACGGTGCTCTGTAAAGTATCCAGAGAAGTTTGTAGCAGCTTAATAGACTCCTGTATTAGTGAGAAAACGTCCACCGTCAGCGAGGGCCTCTGTTTGGCAAATTCGGCGGTGAGATGTTCCAGCGTGAAGGCCGTGGCTTCGGCTCTGTGTTCCGGAGGTGCTGGCTTACTAGCAGCACATGTGGCTGCACGAGTAGCTGGACTTTGCTTTGGATTTTTGCTCATGTTTTCCCTTATTTTTTAGGAAAAAGAGAAGGTTGGTTTTTGCTTAGATTTAGCTAGATGTTTCTTGCTAGCAAAAAGTGGGTAAACCAAAGAATAAATGTAAAAAACCACCGGAGCCCTGCCTTCTGCGTCCTCATTCTACATCGCTACCGGAAGTCCCCCTCCAACTGTACTTTTACTAATTTTAGGAACCTCAAGTAGTCCTGCATTTAGTGAGTGAAGTGTTATGATTGGATGGTAAGGCACTATGAGGTCTTTGATATAGGATGGGGTCATACCATGTAAGGCCTTATAGGTTAACAGGAGGATCTTGAATTTAATTCTAGAATCAACTGGGAGCCAATGGAGCGAAACTAACACAGGAGTGATGTGATCTCTGCTGTTAGTTCCTGCTAACAATCTAGCTGCTGCGTTCTGAACAAGCTGGAAACTTCTTAAGGAACTCTTAGGAACTCATGACAGAAATCAACATTCTCATTTCTATGAAGGAGGATTTGGTTTCATGAAGATTTCTGATATTAAAGTTTATTTCTGGTGAAGTGAAAACAATGTAAACACAATCAGAGGATCAGAATTCAGCTTCAGTGAGTTTAGTCCATAAAAAGAAAACTTGGAGTGTTCAGACTGGACACATTTGGTATAAAGTGAATCAGAGTTTGTTTCCTGATAATCTGGAACAAATTTTCAGTCTGAATAAAACCAAGTGGATCCTGGTCTGGAACCAGGAACTGCTCTCTGATCCATCTTCAGTCTGGGTTCATTTCCAATCAGTTCGCTCTGAGATTCCTCAGTCTGAATACAATCCGTCCTCAGAGCGGAACAACTGAGCAGAAACGCTGTAACCACATGATCTAAACAAATTAGGAATGAAGGAACCGATGAGCCACTGACAAATATAAAGCAACGATTGTTGTGTTATCAGACAGAAAAAAGGGTCCAACTGTTAGAACCTTTACTTTAACACAGCTAATAAGGCTTCTTAAAACAGACTTTTCCAGACTGAATTCATCCTTAGAGATAAGTACAAACAAACTACAGGACTGTGAGCATCAGAAAAAATATTTGTATTAAATTAGGTTCTTCCTGGGTCCTTCCTTACTAGGACCGCCTTAAAAATAAAACAATGCATTTACAAGAATAAAGAAAAAATTAGTAAAACTACAAAAATGAAAGTGGTAGAATTCTAAGGAAAAAAGTCATAATTGTATTACTTTATTCCAGTAAATGTATTCATTTTTTTATTTTGATGGAGGCTCCAATTCTCTGTCACGAAGTTCAAATGACAGAACTAGAAAAACCAGACAGACAACTCTGTGCTAAAAACAGGAAACACACTCATGAGGAACACAACAATTAAAGTTTAAGGTCAATGCAGACTAACAGCAGATTGAAAACAATCATTTAACATGATCTGGAAAATAGAAATTATAGTTGGTGAAGAAAAGCAGAAAAATCTTTGTTTTCATCCACTAAGGCCTCATGGTCTCTCTGCTACAAACATTTCTATTCTAGGTTGTTTGTCTGATGGAATCTGAGAGTTCCTGAACATGGAATGAGGAAATATTACTCTACTGTGTTCCAGCACACAGTTACCTGGATCTGTAATCTATTACTTTAGTAATGAGTTCTCACTCAGACTTGGATGGAGGAGAACAGGAAGGTTTGGAGTCAGAAATGAAAAAACACAACAAGCATCAGCTGATTGTTGTTGACTTGATGAAGAAGAGTCCTCCATGTTGTTGATCAGTAATGATGAAGCTTTGGAAACAGCAGAGTGATGAGAGTTTGCAGAGAAAGAAGAAGATCTTCTCCAAACATTCAGAAACAAACAGTCAAGTTAGTGAAGACAAAGTTCCAGAAACAAACTCACTTCAGTTTCTGCAAAGAGATGAAGAGGAAGAAGAGTCTCCACTCACCGTGTCAACGCAGCTGCAGCACAGATCACTGACTCACAACCTGGAAGAGTCCACCTGGATGGAGGCGGGGCAGCACAGGTGGGCGGGGCAGCAGGTGGAGCAGCTGAAATGGAATTTTAATGTCAGACTTTGAGCCTTCCTGGAATCAAACCCTCAACCTGCCTGTTGTCTACCAAGTGAACGCCCACTGCAGCACAGTCAGAGGATCAGGATTGGATCAGGTTTTACAATGACACGAAAAAGGGGGCGGGGCTTCTTTTTGGAGGTGAAATGACTGACAGGAGCTGCAGGATGTTTTTTTAGATCAGATTAGATGACAATTAATCCCAGGATGGGGAAATTCATTTATCTGTGGCAGCAACAACGACATTCAGAAGTAACAGCAAAAAAAAGGGCATCAAAAAGGATATTCAGATTAAATAAATACAGCTATAAAAGTGACATTTGATCCACTGCAAACATGTGATCAACTGTAAAGTGAAGAGAGAATTTGAGATGAAGATGGAGGAAGAAACATCCCATGAACAAAGCAGGACGTTTAGAGAAACTAAAGACAGAGAACAAGTTCAACCAGAAACCTGACAGTCCCTGGGAGGAGGGGCGGAACTTCAAGCTGTCAGATTGACAGATAGTTGACCTCAGTGAAGGTCATGTGACCTTCTGCTTGCTATCCTGTGCAAAAGCTAAGAAAGGAGCAGATTGAAATCTGAATGTGAACAAGTCAGAAAAGCCGTTTGAGAAAGAGATTTGATTACAAAGAAAACATCAAACTGAAAGAATGTGGATCTTCCAGGTGATGTTTGGGACTTTTTCTCTGCCATTGAAGGAGGAGGAGCTTTGATTGGAAGAATGTAGCAGAGCCACATTCCTGAAGGACGTCTTTGTTTCTGAGTAACAGGTCGTGTTTAAAAAACACAAACCACTGACTCAGAACCAGAAATAGTCCACCTGGAATGGAGGCGGGGCAAAACATAAAGTAGCTGAAGTGGAACTTTTTTTTTTTTTAACTTGTCCTGTCCAACAACTGAGCAAACAGATGAAAGTTGAAGGCCTTTGGTGTTGGACATGTTTAAGTTTGACAGTAAGAGGTTATTCATCTTCTTGTAGCCAAGGTGTATATTTGAATAAACCCAGTTATGTTTTTGTTTAATCTTGTATTTTAAATATTTATTACATTTTTTGTTTTGAGTCTGGCCGTTTCACCATGCTCTCCTTCAACAGACCACACCCACAAGACCCTAGATTAATAAAGATGTCTAATATGCAAGTAAAAGTGGAATGGAGGGCGGGTGTCGAGGAGGCCCCAAATAGAGGATCCCTGGGTGACCAGCCCCTCCAGCCAGCCACTGTGGATGCCTCCACCTCACAGGGCAACTGGGCAGCCAGAAGGCAGCTGGCCAACCACAGACAGAGGCCGAGCCAGTGCCAGCGTAGAGAGACAGTCACCAAAGGAGGAGTCCAGTGCTGCACCCTAAGGGCAGAAAGTCCAGCACCACCATTCATACCCTTGAAGTACCTAAGGGACCAGAACAACCGTCAGACTCAGAGGAACAGAGAGTTTGTTCACATGCAGCTCAGGAAAATGGCTGACAGTGAAGCTGAGAAGCTTTTCTTTCCATGTCTGTTAGAATCACAACGTTTCAAATCCACAAGATCCTAAAACTGAAGGAAAATGACTGAAGAACAAATGGATTTAATGATGTAGATATTAGTTTAGTTACAGATTCTGTTGGATTTTTAGAGGAATATTGACAGATTCTTTTCAGGATTCAGATGTTTTTAGGATTTAGATGATGACTCTCCTCTGCTAAAGCTCAGAACTGAGCAGATTGAGTCTGAATGTGAACAAGTCAGAAAAGCTGTTTGAGGCAGAGATTTGATCACAAAGAAAACATAAAAATGAAAGAATGTGGATCTTCCAGGTGATGTTTGGGACTTTTTCTCTGCTGTTGAAGGAGGAACAGCTTTAGTTTGGAAGAATGTTCTGCAGCAGAACCACATTCCTGAAGGACGTTTATGGCGTTTCATCTCTGCCATAAAGTGAACGAGTGTAAAGACAACTGAGTGGGTATATTCAGGAACTGAGTGAGGAACCTTACAACCACGCAGGCCTCGCCGGATTTGACGTGCAAATTCGGCCAATCTGATCAACCAGAAAAATTGCCCTTCTGAGGTTGTAAGGTTCACTCACTCAGTTCCTGAATTCAATTGTCAAGGCTTTAGTCCAACAAAGAACAGTGACATCTGGTGGAGAAATATCCCCATCACAGTTTTGGATGATTCCACTGTTAGAATCATTTTACTGGTTTGGATTTCTTAAGGAAATGGAAATCTTCCTGACAACAACCTGAGTTTTGTGGAGGAGTAGAATAAATGTTGAGAACATGTGGAGGAAACGGTTCTTTGTCACAAATCCATCACTTCTCTTAGTTTTATTGTCTTAACTTTTTAAAATGTATTTGAAAGTCAATAAAGAATGAAAAATTATCATCAGAGTTAATAACTAATAGCTAACTTTGATTTTTGTTTGCATGTTTTTTGTCTTATTTAATGAAAGAGAACAAATAAAGCAGAAAACTGTTCTCTCAGTTGTTCTTTTCTATTGATGTTCTAACTTTATTCTGAAAATCAGAACCAAGCTGTTACGGGGTAAGGCTGAGGACGTACCCAGGCACAGAGAGGATGAGGAGGCAGGAGGTAGCAGAGTAACTGGGGCTTTAATAAACTCAAACCAAACTAAAATACCACTGAATCAGGAAGGCAAACTCGAAAACTCAAAAACCAAATCCACATGAACAGAAGAGACCTACTACTATGGAGCAGCACAGGAGGAAGGAAAAGACAAGATTAAATACATACAAACGAGACACAGATGAACACAATCAGGACAGATGGGGACCAAAAGCTAAACTTGAAACAACAAAACAGGAAACCTTACAAAATAAAACAGGAAATGAACTCAAACCTATACAGAACAAAAGAGAACACAAACACAAAAGTAAAGCAACTAAAACTGTGACACAAACCATCACTTAAAACCATCATCCTGGTCATATTTTCAGTTTGAAAACTTTATTTAAACTGATTTTCATCCATTAAAATTGTTCAAATGTGAAAAATAATCACTAAAATGACAAATTAACATGAAGTTAATGTAGAAAGTAAAGACATAAAAGGATCATATTTTTACAAATTCTTCCAAAAACATGAAAGGATGTGACGTCACTTTTACTGCCACTGGTTCAATTATTTCATATTTATGGAATCATATTGGATTAAAGTATTACAAAATAAAATCAAGCGGGTGATATTTGTGGTTTTTCTTTGTGGATAAAGTCAGTAGAAGAGCAGAACAGATGATGATGATGTGACCAACACAGAAACTACACGGATCATGTCTGTGACACTTTGACGTTTTTCTACATTTAATTGCAGATTACAGATGAGGTTAGAGTCCAGCCTGTTTGGAGTTTTTGTTTTTGTAGTTCTTAAAATATTAGATTGAAAATCACAGAAAATTATAATAAAGATCACCTTTTTTGATTAATTATTTTTTATTTAATGCAACATGTTTCTATACAATACACTTCCAGATAAATAAAGACAAAAATCCTCCAGCTCTGTCTGTAAGAACATGGCTGCTCAAAGCTCTGAGGGGTCAAAGGTCTCCATGGAAAATATTTTAGATATTTTATTATATTGGCGATAAAAGGTAAAATGTTTAAAATAAAGATTATTGATCAAACTTGGGTTTATTATACTACATGAGTACATGAGCTGTGAGAAACTCTTGACATTCCTGCCATCTAGTGGTGCATCAAGGAACATGTTGATTCTGATCTAGAAAGGAGCTCGACTCCATGCTGAAGAATCCAGGTCTAAAAAAAGAATTCAGAAACCGTCACTACCTAGACGCAGAAAACTACCACAAATTTCTCTAGAGAAATAAACAGCTGTTACTCAATAATTCTTGCTTGGATACTGTTTTTTGTTTCATGTTCTTGATGATCTGTTTTAAATTATATTTCATGATATTTGACGGTTGTGAGCCTTGGATTTGAACCCACTCTCAGGATAGAAGCTCTACCACAAGGCCACTGAGCTGGTTCCAGAGCAACTCGGTTTTTTAGAGCAACAGGTCATTTTTGTGAGTCATTTTGTAACATTGCATTATTTTTAGAGGATGTTGGAAACAATTCTCTAACAAAAAAACAACAAGCTCTTTTACTCCATTTGATTTTTCTTCTGGCCAAATTCCATATTCACAAATGTAAATATCCCCATTCTTTACGTGTTTATATTTGTGAAATGAAGAAATACAGAGAACCTCTGAAAATTTCAAAGAATTTGAAAGCTAAAAAAAAAACAAAAATGTGTATTAAAAATATCATCTAAATATCTGGTGAAATTGTGCTTTGAAGCTCATGCTGCTACACCTTCACCTTGAGGAAGCACTGGGCACAGAGATTATGTGCAAAAAGAAACAAAAACTTGTGTTAATAGCTGCTATGTGTCCACTTTGTGCTGCACATCCTTTCAAAACGAGGTTGCAGGTTTGTTGCTGCAACTCTCAAGTCCTGCTCAATATTGAGCCTAGCTCTGTTCTTTGTTTTTAAAGTGTCATCAGCAGAAAATCTCCCAAAGATAGGATGTAGAATGGAAGCATAATGCCCACAGCATTTTGCCCCATGAGTGGATGCTCCCTCTCCACACCCAGCAGAATTCAGGGAGTGTCTGTGCTGTAAACCTCATCCTCAGGGTGGAGTCTGACGTGATTTTAACAAACTGATCCTCCTCAGTGGATCTCAAATCAGCAGCTGCTGCTGCGTTAAATGGATCTCTCAGCCAGTCATATTAAGAACTGTTGTTTGGAAAATATAACCTATATTTTATTTTATATTTTTTCATATTTTATATATAAAATATCAATATGAAATATATAAATATTATATATATTATAATATAACATTATAATACAATAGTATTATAATGCTTATATGTACTATATATTATAATATAGTACAATACAACCATTCTGCCTGCACCAACCGTTCGGGTTTCTTCGACTAGTGCTGATGTCACATTATGTGATTGGCTGTCCGTTGGTCCGATGATGTGTCACATACTGATTGGTTTGGACAAATTACTATACCACCATAGAAGAAGATATGAATTCTGTTGTAGACAAACTGAGCTCCGACACAGAGCGAGATTATCTTCTAAACGTGCTTGTCATAATATGATTAATATTATTAAGTGCCACCGAATGGACTGCAGTCTGAACCCTTCTCCAGACCGCACACAGTAACAAATCCCCTCTCCTGCCTGCAAACACAAAGCTACAAGATTCCAGCTGCTCTGCTCGGAGACACGGTTCTCTTGTGGAGAAGCAGGTCCATTCTAACAGCCACAGATCTTTTTACAAAGTGGGTTGTGGCAAAATCTCTCTATAAACATAACAAAGAATACTGTCAGACACAACTTATGAGGGAAAAGAACTTTGGATTACAGAAGGAAACGTGAAATGAAAGTATGTAGAGCTACGTGGTTTGTAAGTGGGGCTACCATAGTGTGACGTCATCCTAAATCGAAAGGCTCCCGAACGTTATTGCAGGCCATTGCATGAATATTTCTTTAAGGGACTGGCCTTCTTCCATTCATTTTCTGAACCTGCTCTATCCTGTTGGGTTAAAACAACCTGCAAAATCATAACAACTCAAAAAGGACAAGAAAAACCAACAGACAAAGGTATCTTTGTTATGTGTAGGCCTGACTTCTGCTCAGCTGTCCTGCATCTCTGTTGATTGTTTATCTGCCTATTTAAGGTGTGTTTGTTTCTATGCTCAGTGTCGGAGCGTATTCTGTTCTTTGAGCCTTCAAGCTTGTGTTTCTCTCTGGCATTAAAGCCCTTCTTTTGGATTTCCTTCTGGTTTGAGTTGTTTCTGCCTGCGTCTGGGTTTTCTCGTCTACCAGACCATAACAACCTTCTTACGAGGAGAGCAGACAGAGATCCACCCAGTAAACAATCTCTCTCCACTCTGGTGCATATTCTGCTGCACTCCCCTTTTATTAAGTTGTTTTGGATTTTCCCTAAGTTACACATGCACTGAGCTCTAAGGAGGGGGAACAGATTAAAACACAGCTGCAGAAAACATTTATTATAACATGTCCATCCTTCCACAGTCTTCTCAAATCATCTCTGGACCTGCAAAGCCGTTTCTTACAGATAAACTATCACAGAGCGTCCTTCGATTCATTTTAGACACGGCTAACACAGGTTCTCAGGAGAGTGCTGAAAAGACGCAAAGATAATCGCCTTCTTCCAAGGGTGTCACCTCCCTGTGAAACAGATTACGACACCAACACTTCTGCAAACATGATTAAATTACCTATATATATAGCTAGCTGATACATAAATAAGCAAATATGAGATGACTTATATACATTATAACCTTCGTCCTGCTCTTTCATCCTTGTGCTGCGCTGGAGCGCCCTGACTATTGTGTCAACCTGCTATGATGGTATTTTGCGCTCTCTGTGTAGAATACAAAGGAGGAGGGCAGGGTAAAACAACTCCCAGCTCCAGAGGATGGAAACAGGTGAAGAAAAGCAGGTGGAGAGGCAGGGGAGGTGCTTTGGCTTCAAACTGTCAGAGAAATGGAAACACGGCGGTCAGATTAAGACGCAGCTTTCACTGCAGGAGTTTCTATGGGATGACCTTATTAACTTAAACATGGAAACATGATTACCAAGTAGAACTCTCCAAAATAATAAACCTGATCTCTCCACATTCTCCGTGTCTACCAAGCATTGATAAACACAGACTCTAGACGGTGCCGCTCTTCTTTCTAGAAACATTTCTGCTAGCCTTAGTCTGTCAACCTGACAACCCAGAGACGAGACCCGGGCACAGAGCAGCAGTGTAAAACGCTCCTCTGAGCCTCCCTTAGTGCTGGTGCAAAACCCATGCAGGGAAAGTCTAGCAGGTCCTAGCTTTAGCTTATGTGATGAAAGACAAGTTAAAGGAGCGCGTCACAGAAGCCTTAAAGTGACAGACAGCAGTTCTCACAAGCAGAATTATGACGTCATTAAATGTGGTTTATTAAACATTCGATCCATTTCCTCTAAGTCCCTCTTAGTCAATGAGTTAATCACTGATAACAACCTTAGTTTACTGGCCTTAACAGAAACTTGGCTCCAACAGGATGACTATGTTAGACTGAATGAAGTAACCCCCCCCCCCCCCCCCCACACACACACACACTTATGCTAACTGTCAGAAATCCAGAATTTCAGGTAAAGGAGGTGGTTTGGCAGTAATATCACAGTCTAGCTTACTTCTCAGCCCTAAAGTGAAAAATGCTTATAACTCATTTGAAAGTATCATATTGTCTATAAATCACCCAAACAGGAAGACTCGAAAACCTGTTTTATTCATAATTATTTATCGCCCCCCCGGCCCATATTCAGAATTTTTAACTGAGTTTTCCGACTTCCTATCAACTATAGTCTTAGATTCTGATCAAATTATAATAATAGGGGATTTTAATATTCACGTTGATGACCCCAGTGACTGTCTAGGAAAGGCTTTTGCAGCTTTATTAGATGATGTTGGTTTCACCCAAAATGTAAATGAAACCACTCACTGTCACAAGCACACCCTGGACCTCGTTTTAACCCATGGTATAGAGATCAGCCAGCTGAGTGTCCTTCCTCTTAACCCCATCATTTCTGATCACTTTCTGATTACCTTCCAGTTTAATTTAGAACATGCTACTGCTCCAGTGAATAAGAAACATCTTAGAAGAACCTTAACTGACTGTTCTGTGTCTGAGTTTAAACTCACAGTTCAGCCAGTACTTAGTGACATTCTGAGCAAATACTCTGAGTCCAGCTCCCATAGCATCAGTCCTAGTATAAATGACCACTTTGTTAATGATGCCTTACAAGCCCTCAGGAGTACACTCCATGTTGTTGCCCCCCTGAAACCTAAGTTCGTTAGACAAAACCGAGTGAATCTGAGTGAAATTGCACCGTGGTTTAATGCTGAAACACGCTCTCTTAAACAAGAAACCCGTAAGTTAGAAAGAGAATGGCGCCGCTCCGGTTCAGAGCAGTCTCTGAATATCTGGAAACATAGCCTATTAAATTATAAAAAAGCCCTGCGTAGAGCCAGAAGCCAGTACTATTCAACCTTAATATCAGAGAATGGAAACAATCCTAGATTTCTTTTTAGCACTATTGCTAAATTAACTTGCAGTCAGAGCTCAGTAGAACCACATGTTCCTGTTTCTCTCAGCTCTGATGATTTTCTTACATTTTTCGATAGTAAAATCTCAAATATTAGACATAAGTTAAATCAAGTTATTCCTTCTATCAGCCCAGAGCAGGCTGAAGCGGTAGAAGTGGAGGCATCCTTAGAAACCTCTGTAACATTAGACTGCTTCACTATTGTGGATCAAGCGGAAATAGCATCAATTGTTACGTCCTCCAAATCCTCAACTTGTCTGTTAGACCCAATTCCCACTAGACTTTTTAAAGAAACTTTTCCCCTAATTAATGATTCCATATTAACGATGATAAATACCTCTCTAGAAACGGGTTACGTGCCACAGTCTTTTAAATATGCAGTTGTTAAACCTCTTCTGAAAAAGCCCAGTTTGGATCCTAACATCTTGGCCAACTATAGACTGATATCAAACCTCCCCTTTATTTCTAAAATCCTAGAAAGAGTTGTAGTTAAGCAGCTTTACTGCCACCTACAGGACAACAGCCACTTTGAAGACTTTCAGTCGGGGTTTAGACCCCACCACAGTACGGAAACCGCACTAGTTAGAGTCTCTAATGACTTGTTATTGGCTTCAGAAAAGGGACTACTTTCTATTCTTGTCCTGTTAGACCTCAGTGCAGCTTTTGACACTATCGACCACAGTATTTTACTCCATAGATTAGAGCAGGACATAGGGATCAGAGGATCTGCTCTCCATTGGTTTAAATCCTATCTGTCAGATAGATATCAGTTTGTTAATGTAAATGGACAATCCTCTCAGTGCACTCGAGTTAACTACGGAGTCCCACAGGGCTCAGTTTTAGGACCTATCCTGTTTACGCTTTATATGCTACCCCTAGGAAACATAATCAGGAAACACAGCATTAGTTTTCATTGTTATGCCGACGATACGCAGTTGTATTTATCCATGAAACCAGACCAGAATGACAATGTTGAGAAACTGAACACCTGCATCAGTGACATCAAGACCTGGATGACAATTAATTACCTCCTCTTGAACCCAGAAAAAACTGAGGTTATTATACTAGGTCCTACAAAACCTGAGAGATGCTTTGTCTGCTCAGAAAGTCTCCCTGGATGGTGTAAATATAGCCCCAAATTCACAGTTAGAAACCTTGGGGTTTTATTTGACCAGGATTTATCATTTAAGGCTCATATATCTAAGGCGTGTAGAACTGCATTTTTTCACTTACGGAATATTGCTAAGATCAGAAATATACTCTCTAAGAGTGATGCTGAAAAACTCATCCATGCATTTGTTACGTCGAGGCTGGATTACTGTAACTCCTTGTTAGCAGAGTGTCCTAAGAGTTCCTTAAGAAATCTCCAGCTTATTCAGAATGCAGCAGCTAGATTGTTAGCAGGAACTAGCAGAAGAGATCACATCACTCCTGTGTTAGTTTCCCTCCATTGGCTCCCAGTTGATTCTAGAATTAAGTTCAAGATCCTCCTGTTAACCTATAAGGCCTTACATGGAATGGCCCCGTCCTATATTAATGACCTCATAGTCCCTTACCATCCAATCAGAACACTTCGCTCGCAAAATGCAGGACTGCTTGTGATTCCTAGAATTAGTAAAAGTACGGTTGGAGGTAGAGCGTTTAGCCACCAAGCTCCTGTCTTATGGAATAAACTCCCAGCTCACGTAAGAGAGGCAGATTCAGTTTCTACATTCAAAGTTAGACTGAAAACATTCCTCTTTGGACAGGCTTATTGTCAGACTAGTTAGTATTCAGAGATTATTTAACTTAATGTTAATTGTTTAAATTAAACTAAATAACAATAACTATTTGTTTTAAAAGGCTGCTAGAAGTTGAAGCTGGGGTAACTATGGTGCACTGGGGCTCTGTCCTCTTTTCTCATCTGCTTCTACCCTTCCTCTCTTCTCTATTATTGATCATTATTCATCATTTAGTTCTTCATGCCTCTGTTTGGTACAGTACGATTCATGTATTGTCCCTCTATCCCTCTCCCCTCCTGGGGAGTGGGAAAGAGTGCTTCCAGACTCCAGTTGGCCCATCCGTGGTCCTGTTCCTGACCGAGTACCTCGCCTTTGCTCCTGCTCCTACACCTGGCTGTGGTTCCTGTCTCCGGCTCGACTCGCCCCCCTGACTGTCCCCAACCCCGGCTGGATGAAGCTCGTCTGCTGGACTTTAAATATGTAGATGTAGAGTTAGATAAGTTAATTCTTCTCTAAGAGTTCTGGTAAATCGCCTGTCCGTCCTGGGGGAGGATCCCTCCTTCATGTGGGCACCCCTGAGGTTTCTTCGTTTTTTCCGGAATCCGTTTTTTTTTGGGAGTTTTTCCTTACAGCAAAGGGGGGTCTAAGGGCAGGAATGCCAGTATAGCTTAGTCAGTTTGTTAGTTCATTTCAGTATTTTACTATTGACTCTTTGTATTCATGATCCTTTTGAGTTCATGTTTTACTTCAAAGCCCATTGAGATGACAGTTGTTGTGATTTTGGGCTACACAAATAAAATTGAATTGAATTGAATTGAACAGACAACACTCCATGTTGCGATCACATGAAAACTTTGGCTGGTAGCTCCTCCCACACGCGTCAAGCTTTAAAGAACACAATTTCTAAGAGTGGAGTCGTTGCACAGCCCAAAACAACACGTGAGATGACAGAGTGTCATGAATGACTAGAACAGACCCAGACGCTGAAACCCAGAAAGATCACGCTTGAAGCCTATTGGCAGTGAAGGATTTTATTGTTCCTGAGGATGAATGGGGAATGCGTGCAGTTTGAGTTCCGAAGGAGTCTGGGGCGAGGAGCAGACCAGAAGTTAAGTAACCCTCTCTTTGTAGTAGAGTTCTTGAGATGTGGTCACGGAGATCTGGCGGAGCGTTGGTGGAGCGTGGCTTGTGGCTTGGCGTAGCTGGAGGGCTTGGAGTGGTGATGACTGGAGAGAATGTGGCGGAAGTTGGACCCAGGACAACTTGAGTCAATGATTCAATCACTAAGAGATGTTCTCTAGAAAACGAGGAACATGAAAAACACATGAGACCAGGTACGTTCACCATAGTTGGCAACGAACCGGCGATGAATACTGGAAACCAGCCATCTGATATAGTACAGGGTTGATGATGGAAGTGCCAACAGCTTGGGTCCAATCAGTGAGAGGAGTGTAAGCAAAGGGAGGGAGGAGAGGACACAGAGACCCTCTGTGTCTCTGTATCATGACACAGAGACCCTTAAGCTTCTCTACCTGGTGCGTTCACGGAGCTTCAGTACATAAGACTCCAACAGCCACACAGCCTAACGTAGTCAGCTATTATATATTTATGAGGGGAAAAAACCCGCTGAACCAACCCTAAAACCGCCCAAATTATGCATACAAAGCCAATTTTACCCGCAAATTTAGAACCAAAAACTGCCCAATTAGGCGGTAAACCGCCCAATCTGGCAACACTGCAGTTTCAAATGTGCTTCAGCCATGTTGTGGGGACCTGGGGGTTAGCCCAGCCTATGGCCACAAAGACTCATGGGAAATGTGGAACCCCACACCATAAGTGAGGGAGCTGTGGAGAGAAGTCACATCCATGTTGTTACATTGTTTCATTGTTTAATACAAACGAGTAAGCCCTGGATGGAGTCTGGTGAACGTACAATGTCGCAGAATGCTGCAGGATGCTAAACACATCCATGTTCCATTACGGAACGCTAACTCCACCCACGTTGAGCTCCTGTATGTGATTTTTCTTCGTCAGCGCAGTTGGCGGTCTTCACGGTAAGTTAATAAAAACTAGAAATGGGATAGAAGCCCTATGAAGCTTCCCTTGGGGTTCATGTAATTGTGCTGGAAAAATGAACCAACCATTCAGGGCTTTGAAACCACACAGAACAGCGGCATCTGGTGGCGCACTGGACGTATATCATATGTTTCAACTAAGCTCCTTGTAACACTTCAATGTGGAAATGATGATGAAAAAACATAAAACAAAACAATGTTGTTAATGATGATTAGAAAAAACAACGTAAAACAACACAACATGTGACATTTTCTGTGAGAAGTGCTTGACACAGCAAAACACACATCACATAAAGAAAATAAACGCAAAGCAAAAAAAAAATAAAAAGTTAAACTCTGGATGTGTGGGTGTAAACCGAATTAATTTTTCTACTGAGCTATCTCTACTGATACTGCTGCAGTTTGCCATTAAAGATTTATTGAAATATTTTTTATAGTCAACATTCCAACATTCATAGCATTTTGTTTTATTAGGAGAAATTGATTTGAAATTATCCTGAGCCACGTTACGTTTTTTTTTTTTTTAACCAGGAACCATGGTAGAGTCCAATGAACTGACGCTGATTCCAATCTTGGGGAAACAATAGAACTGGTCGGGAAACGTTCGGGATTTATTTGTATTTCTAGAGAATAGCGTGCCCAACTGCTCAAAGACAAGTGACATCTGAACCGTGGTTTGACCAAACGATGCATTTGGCGTGTCATACGTCATCAACCACGTGATCTGCGCGAGTGAAACACTCACTCGCCCTGAAACACTGTGCCAAAACACTCTGCTTCATGAAGGTGAAATGCGCTGAAGCGTCCGTGTCAAACGGGCTGTCCCTAATAAAAAGTAAACACTTCTTGTAATTATTCCTCGCTTTTCTACCACAACTTTTCCGTTACACTGCAGGTGAGGCTGTTATTTTGTATTTTCAAATGTTTTCTGCCTTTTTCCTGCCGCTCTTATTTGCGTGGTTCGTGTTTTACACTGAGCTAGTTTAGTTAGTTGCGGCTCTCCTGGGATTTTTCTGTCAAGCTATTTGTGTCGTCCAATGTCGCTAAAACTTTTTTGTTTGTTTCACCTGTATTGTCTCTGCACAGAGACACATTACAGTTTTTTTTTCAACGATGAAAACACAGCGCCTGAGTGATGACGCTGAAGTTGGCTTCCCATTCACAGCTTCTGATTCACGAGGGCACTAAAGGAACATTCCACTGCATTTTTCGCACTAAGATCACGTACAACCAGGTCCTGTTCAAAAAATGCTGGACCTGGACTGCTAAAACCTGAATTAAATTATGATTTATATTGTAAAGAACACTTTAAACACAGTTTCTGATTTGTGAAACCTTCTGAGTACGAAGTTGAAACCTTTATTTGATTTCTCAAAATGAGGAAGGGAGAGACGATCGACGGAGGAGAGAAGATAAAAAAACAACAGAGTAAGAGATGGTGAAACTGAAATGAGAAGAGATAACCATTAAAATGTCATGGTCATAAAAGAGAGAAGTTATCTTACAAGTTAGTTTGGTCACGTTTACTCTATGATAGGTTTATGTTTTTGTTTTTGTAACTTTCCTGGTCGGAAGGTTTCACAAATCAGAAACTGTGTTAAATGTATTCTTTAGTATCTAATGCATGATATAATCCAGGTTTGGAAATTCCAAGTCCAGTGTATTTTTATTTATTTTTTTACTTGTCCTGTCCAACAGCTGGGCAGAGAGATGAGAGCTGAAGGCCTCTTGTGTTGGACATATTTTACTTTAACAACAGGGGTTATGAATCTTCAGACAAACCAGAGGTATGTCTGAATAAACCCCTTTTGTATTTGAGGCCAAACTTTATTAATTTTAATCATATTTGAAAATCTTTGGTGTTGGACCGGACGGAAAAGGAAAGGAGGGAAGAAGAGAGAGGGATGTTAGAGAGGAGGGGGGATAGGAGGGTGATAATAGAAAGGGGGGGGGGGTAAAACCATGAAGCAGCATAAAGCAACAAGTTTTTGGATGGTTGTCGTGTCTTGATTTTTGCATTCAATTTTGTCCAATAAGCCCTGAAGTTCCACGAGCTAGTCCGAGTGCGTCTTTGCTGTGTTCACCATTGTGGTAATTAATTCTTCTTTCAAGGCGCTAAAGCCTAATGGCGTCCAGCACTTCCCGCTGGCTGTTAGCTTTAGCTTCTTTGGAATCAGCTTGGTGACTTTGATTTTCAGGCTTTTTTCTTACCGACTTTTGGTGTCCTTATATTTACTGTTGTGAAAGCAAATATTTTTTATATGAAATAAAGCGCTGGGATGTTTGGTTTCATGAAAAATAGGAGGGTGCCATCGGAGCTCAGCTTAGACACGGCCGTTCATGGCTCTGCACATACCGGAAGTCGCACCTTCAAATATAATAGAATATTGTATGTATTGTAAAATTTTTGGAGATGGGATGTCCAGGATGTTTTTTAGTGTCATTTCTATCTTTTCATTGTCATTCTATTCTCTTCGTAGGGGAAGGTGACAAGAAGACCAGCAGTTGGACAGGAAAGAATGGATGGATCTTTCTAAACTCACCGTTTGTGAATCTTCAGCCTCTACTTTATTAATGATCTTTTTCTCTGTGCAGGAAGAAGATGCTTTACTACACGGCACCATTGAGGCAACATGGAGCAGAACTCAGTCCTTTAAAGGAAGATGTTCCCTGCCTGATGTTGTAAAGATGGCGGAAAGAGAATTAGAGGAAACAGTGAAAGAACTTCAAAACTGCTCCCTCATGAGTGAAAAAGGAGAGAGTCATGGACCTGAGGGAGCTTTTTGTTTTTTCATTTCAGTTTTCAGCAACTGTAAAGCATTTTGCCCCAGAAATTATGGACAATCAAAAATTAAAGGTGTTTGTGTGTTTTGAGGAACAGTAAATCCCAGTGTATGCCGTTTTGTTTTTTTTTTTTTTGTCTATAGAGTGATCCCTCGCTATAACACGGTTTACTTTTCACGGTTTCGCTACTTCACGGATTTGCATAGTGCATTGTGTTCTGCATTCTGATTGGCTAAAAAAGTCACTCCACTTCTTCTCTACCCGTGCGTCAAAAACGTTGCAGTTTAATATGTACACGTACGTAAAACAGCTTGCCAAATTTACATTATGTACGTGCAAATTCTCTTGCAATATCGAGTTCCTCTAAAACTCATAGAAAATAGCGCGACAGAAACTGCCTATGACTATGTTCTTCTCCCGAACAAACCCAGCTGCACCGCGGCTTTAAAAGAAGTAAACACTGCAGAGGGGAGTCAGAATGCAGCGGCTCAGTCGGGAGAGCAGTGAACTACACCTGAGTCACTATTTGTCCCACTGTACTTTGTATCTTTTTCATAATCATTTAAAATTTTCTCCAGTTAAATCCAATTAACCAGGTCGCTGTGGGCGGGGCTAATCTCCGCGATTTGAAGCCTTCTGTTCACATTGATTATTAAAGTTATTATTTGACAAAACAGTACATGAGTTATTTGTTAAAAAAAACCTTTCTAAAGTACTTTTATTTCTGAAACAAATGCTTGAGCCTGTAAAATGGTTTGTTCTTTCTTTTCAATGTATAATAGAGTATTTCATTTTATGATAATTGAAAAAAAAAAAAATAAAGGTTTCTACTTCAAGGATTTTGCCTATCACGGCTTCTTTTTGAAACATAACCCCGAAAAACAAGGGTTTACTGTATTTGTATATGTGTAATGCTATAATGACTGTAGCATTACATTCATTCATCTTCTATTGCGTTTTTATCCCTTTTGGGGTCACAAGGCTGCTGGAGCCTATAGTTTACCAGTTATTTACTAGTTGGCTTTCTTACAAAGTCATATCAGTGTTTATTTGCATAAAATTACCAAACTTCACAACACAGTTAAAATCTGAACTGAAACGTGTTATTTTGTATTTAAGACATTAATGTGATCCAGAGTTCAGGTTCTTTCCCTGTATCAGAGAGAGGACCTGGGGGGGTATTCCAGGAAGCATGTTTAAACTAGCCTGACTTTAAGCCTGAACTCTGGCTGAAATCCGCCTGAACTTGCTTACTCTGGGTATGTTGGTTCCAAAAGACCAGATATGAGTTAGTGTAATTACGCTCCACTTGGTAACCCTGGGTTAATGCACGTGCACGTCATGTGCATAAAGACATTCTCGATGGAATCGCCGATTTCTGGAGTCACCATGGAAACGCATGGAGAGAAAAAAAGACAGCACCATACTTTAGTGAGACGGAGTCTGAGATTTTAATGACGGCGTATGAAGATTATAAGACCATCAAAAAAAGTAACACGGCTGCATCAGCAAAAGAAAGAGTTTCTGCTTGTAGTAGAAGAACAGAAAAAGAAAACGCACGAGTTTCTGATCTTATTTACATTTTCCTTGCGACGTATATAATAACGCCCCTCTCACCCTCCACGGGTGGTTTCTCCTCCAAGCTCGGGTCCTCTACCAGAGGCCTGGGAGCTTGAGGGTCCTGCGCAGTATCTTAGCTGTTCCTAGCACTGCGCTTTTCTGGACTTAGAGGTCTGAGGTCTTTCCAGGTATCTGTTGTAGCCACTCCTCCAGCTTGGGGGTTACTGCCCCGAGTGCTCCAATTACCACAGGCACCACCGTCACCTTCAGTTTCCAGGCTTTCTCCAGTTCTTCTCTGAGTCCCTGGTATTTCTCCAGTTTCTCATGTTCCTTCTTCCTGATGTTCCCATCGCTTGGCACTGCCACATCCACCACAACGGCTTTCCTCTGTTCTTTATCCACCACTACAATGTCTGGTTGGTTCGGCATTACCATTCTAGCATATATATATGTAAAAATATAAATGTATATATATATATATATATATATATATATATATATATATATATATATATATATATATATATACTAAGAGATGGGACTCACCCTGAATGGCTAACGGAAGGGCGAACGATCCTGATCCAGAAGGATCCCTCAAAGGGTGCAGTCCCATCCAACTACCGGCCAATAACCTGTCTCTCCACAACATGGAAGCTCATGTCAGGCATCATTATAACCAAGATAAATAGGCACATGGATCAATTCATGAGTAACACACAGAAGGGCATTGGTAGAGACTCCAGAGGAGCCAAACACCAACTCCTGGTCGACAGAACAGTCGCCCAAGACTGCAGGTCACGACACACCAACCTGTGCACAGCCTGGATTGATTACAAGAAGGCCTATGACTCAATGCCACACACATGGATCACTGAATGCTTGGAGCTGTACAACATCAACAGGACTCTAAGAGCCTTCATAAGAAACTCAATGAAGCTGTGGAAAACCACCCTTGAAGCCAATGGGAAACCACTTGCACAAGTGTCCATCAAATGTGGGATATACCAAGGTGATGCTCTGTCCCCACTGCTGTTCTGCATAGGTCTGAACCCCCTCAGCCAAATAATCAACATGACTGGCTATGGATACCGACTCAGAAATGGGGCCAACATCAGTCACCTCCTCTACATGGATGACATCAAGCTATATGCTAAGAACGAGCGTGACATTGACTCCCTGATCCACACCACCAGGATCTACAGTAATGACATTGGGATGTCATTCGGGCTCGAGAAATGCAGCCGGTTGGTGACAAAGAGAGGCAAGGTAGTCCACACAGGGGGGGTCTCACTCCCAGAAGGAACAATAGCAGACATTGAGGACAGTTACAAGTACCTTGGAATTCCCCAGGCAAATGGCAACCTGGAGCAGGCAACAAGGAAAGCTGCAACAGCTAAGTACCTTCAACGAGTAAGGCAAGTCCTGAAAAGCCAGCTCAATGGCAAGAACAAGACCCGGGCAATAAACAGCTATGCACTGCCAGTTATCAGATACCCTGCAGGAATAATAAGATGGCCAAAGGAAGAGATACAGACCATGGATGTTAAAACACGGAAGCTCTTCACCATGCATGGAAGGTTCCATCCCAAATCCAGCACTCTGAGACTGTATGCTAGCCGCAAGGAAGGAGGCCGAGGACTAGTGAGCGTAGAAGCCACTATCCAGGATGAAACATCCAAGATGCATGAGTACATCAAGCTCAAGGCCCCAACTGACAGAGTGCTCAGTGAATGTCTCAGGCAATGGAGAGCAGAGGATACAGTGCTGGAGGACAGATCCTCATGGGAGGACAAACCCCTCCATGGGATGTACCACCGGACTATAACTGAAGTGGCTGATATCAAGAAGTCCTACCAATGGCTAGAAAGGGCTGGCCTACAAGACAGCACTGAAGCGCTCATCCTGGCAGCTCAGGAACAAGCCCTGAGCACCAGAGCGATAGAGGCTCAGATCTACCACACCAGACAAGACCCAAGGTGTAGGCTGTGCAAAGAGGCGCCTGAAACAATCCAGCACATAACTGCAGGGTGTAAGATGCTGGCAGGTAAAGCATACATGGAGCGCCACAATCAAGTGGCTGGAATAATATACAGGAACATGTGTGCAGAATATGGACTGGAAACCCCAAGGTCAAAATGGGAAACACCTCCAAAGGTGGTAGAGAATGAGAGGGCAAAGATCCTGTGGGACTTCCAGATCCAGACTGATAGGATGGTAATGGCGAACCAACCAGACATCGTAGTGGTGGATAAAGAACAGAGGAAAGCCGTTGTGGTGGATGTGGCAGTGCCAAGCGATGGGAACATCAGGAAGAAGGAACATGAGAAACTGGAGAAATACCAGGGACTCAGAGAAGAACTGGAGAAAGCTTGGAAAGTGAAGGTGACAGTGGTGCCTGTGGTAATTGGAGCACTCGGGGCAGTAACCCCCAAGCTTGAGGAGTGGCTACAACAGATACCTGGAAAGACCTCAGACCTCTCAGTCCAGAAAAGCGCAGTGCTAGGAACAGCTAAGATACTGCGCAGGACCCTCAAGCTCCCAGGCCTCTGGTAGAGGACCTGAGCTTGGAGGAGAAACCACCCGCGGAGGGTGAGAGGGGCGTTTTTATATATATATATATGTATATATATAGTGTAGCGACCTGGGGGTTAGCCCCGCCTTCAGCCCCAAAGGCTCATGGGAAGTGGGGAGGTTTATGTGAAACCTTGAGTCAGAGGGCTGGAAGCTGAAGTGACCGTCCTTGCTGTTTGGGCTGTATGTGTGCTAGAATAAATGGGCTTATTGCTTAAAAGCTAATATTGCCTCTCTCTTCTTGCAACCTGAGACTGTCCGGGGTCGTGCGGTGTATGGGGCACGGACAGCTCTCCATTAAAACCTCTTCTTGAGCGGTTGGCTTTCGTTACCCCATTAAAGTGGCGGTCCGGCCGGATCGTTACATTGGTGTCAGAAGTGGGATCCTTAGCCACTGCTACTTCACAGAGAGCCACACCATGGAGAGCTACGCCGCGGGGACTGACGCCATTCTGGAGGCAGTTCGGGAGAAGGGAGGAGAAAGGGCGACATCAACTCCCTGATGGATCGAGCACCCACCGTCATCTGCAGCCTGGCCTTGCCCGATGCCAGCGCTAGAACATCCGGACCAAACTTTGATGACGGTGGGCAGCCCAGCTGAACCTTCACGACGCAATGGCTCAACAACGCTGGAACCACACCTGGCTCAGGTCAACCTGGCGACCGGCCATGAGGGCTAGACGCCGAAGGGGACTTCTCACACACCCAGGCCTGGCGTTAGAGGGCGCTACACTGCTGGACCTCCCACCTGCGGAGCTGCGAGACCTGTCAGCGCGGACAGTAGAGCTTCGCTTTGGGGAGGAGGGTTTGACGAAGCAGACCCTACAGCAGCCGTAGTGATGAAGACGATCGCCTGGGATGCCTGGGGACCTTCTGCTGCTGGTGTGCAGCTCTTCACTTGGAGAGAGTCTGCTCCCCCATGGTGACGTGCACCCTGATGGTGGTGCTTCCACGGAGGCGGGGACTGATTCTCGTGGCTGGGCACATGCTGGCATGGAACTGTGTCAGTTGCAGATGTGCTAACCCAGCCAGTTAAGAGGAGGACTGTACACGGTGGCGGTCGAAACCCAGGATTGTGCAAAGGAGTCTCCAGCCAGTGTGTTCCTGTGTTTTGCTAATTGTGTTGTGTTGTTCAGTTCTGCAGTTATGTGAGGGTTGTGGGGACACTAACCCTCTTAGGTGGGGGCAGTGTAGCGACCTGGGGGTTAGCCCCGCCTTCAGCCCCAAAGGCTCATGGGAAGTGGGGAGGTTTATGTGAAACCTTGAGTCAGAGGGCTGGAAGCTGAAGTGACCGTCCTTGCTGTTTGGGCTGTATGTGTGCTAGAATAAATGGGCTTATTGCTTAAAAGCTAATATTGCCTCTCTCTTCTTGCAACCTGAGACTGTCCGGGGTCGTGCGGTGTATGGGGCACGGACAGCTCTCCATTAAAACCTCTTCTTGAGCGGTTGGCTTTCGTTACCCCATTAAAGTGGCGGTCCGGCCGGATCGTTACAATATATATATATATATATATATATATATATATATATATATATATATATATATAGCAAATTTCCAGAGTTGAAAAATCTGGAGTTAGGCAAAAAAGTGTGAAAGAGTTACATTTCAGGAGTTTATTTTTTAAAAGGGGCTATACCAAGTGATAAATTTACTCTTTAGAGTTGTCAAATTTTCGAGTTCATTCACGGGTGTTCATGAATCTCCCGTTAACAAACTGTGGAGTTGATGGCTGGGTGTGGTTGGCTGGAGCTGGAGTGAACGGCAGAGCTCTGTGTCGGGCATGTCCAGTTGCAGCAGAACTCCTCGCAGCACTCATTTAGCGACAGAACTTCGGGGCATTATTATGATCAGTGGAACTTTGCTGTGAGGTAAGTAAAACAAAGACTTAGAAAATAGTTTAATAAATGTATCGTTGTTTAAATGTTTTGTTCATGTGCATTTTGAGGAGATAGTTTTGCCTTTCTCTTCATTCAGAACATTTAGCACGTGTTAGCATATTACCTAAGGTGCCATAGTTCGGTTTTTGAGGTAGAAATTTCTCCATGGATTGTCCAGGGAGAAATATGTTCACCCTTGGTCATTCATGGTGAAAGCTGCTACAATCAAAGTTTCTTTTATACCAGGCTATCATGTTGCTAAAAGTAAACTGTGGAGGAAAGAAGTACATTAACTTAATTAACTTCAAGGGGCATGCTTCTCTGATTTTCTTAGTGCAGCAGGTAAGAATATTTCAAAATAAACTGTAAATAAAATGTTTGCCTTTTTAATTTTTGTTGTTTTTCAGCTGAAATTTCTCGTACCAGAGACTACAGCACTAAAGGACACAGATGACCTTCAAATGCAGTATGTAAGAAACCACAACTTCAAAGACGCCTCATCTTCTTATTGTTGTTAATCTCCGGGAATATTCCACCAAACCCTGGACCAGATAGTCCTACTTTTAGTACTCCTGAAGACTTCAAATCTCGTAATGGTCTTGGATTCATTCATCTCAATGTAAGGAGTTTATTGCCTAAAATGGATATGATACGCATTTGGGCAATTTCAACTGAAGCAGATGTAATTGTTGTTTCTGAAACATGGTTAAACAAATCAATAACTGACTTTGACATACATATCAATGGTTATAATGTTTTTAGGGCTGATCGTCCCAAAAGGGGGGGAGGTATAGCCATCTATATCAAAACTAAACTTAATGCAAAAGTTCTTATGCAAACATCAATGGCAAAGAAATTTGAACTTTTAGCTCTTGATCTGGAAATCTCTAATTCTCTGCATATTACCCTAGTTGGTTGCTATAGAGCGCCCTCTGCTGATGGCTCTGCTCTTCCCTCTTTAATGGAACTGCTGTCTTCCTTAAAATACAATGAAGTTGTAATAATTGGAGATTTAAACTGGAACTGGTTGCAACCTGTTTCTGATGATTTTAAATCTTACTGTGATTCCCTGAACCTCTTTCAATTAGTAAATGATCCTACTCGACCTAACCCCAAATTTCCGGAGAAATCCTCACTAATTGATTTGATTCTTACAAATTCTCCCTCAAAGTATTCAACTGCTGCTGTATTTGCAAATGATATAAGTGATCACTGTATCATTGGTATATCGAGAAACACAAAAATGCCCAAAACCAAACCACACATTATCATAAAGCGCAATGTCAAGCAATTTTGTGAACAATCCTTTTGTCAGGAACTATATGAATTTGACTGACACACGATGATGGAAATTGATAATGTTGAAACGGCCTGGAGTTATTTCCATAATGAATTTACAAAAATCCTTGATAGACATGCTCCTATCAGGCACTATAAAGTGAAAGGTCGTAATAATCCGTGGTTTAGCTCAGATTTGGCTAACCAGCTACATGAAAGGAATGTAGCATGGGCAAAAGCTAGACATTCTGATAATGCATCTGACTGGCTGGCATTCAGAAAACTACGCAATGCTTGCACTACTGCAATTCGAAATGTGAAATCTGACCATTGAAAAATACTACAGAAAATTTAAATAATCCCTCAAAGTTTTGGAAGATAGTTAAGTCCCTAAATGAAAATAATTCAGGTATTGAGCTCCCTTCAAGTATAATGAAAAACACTTGTAATATAACAGACAAGACAGAGATGCTTTTATGTTTTAATGAGCATTTTGTTTCCTCTGGATCATTATTTAATTCTATAAAACATTCAGCTGAGTACTCCCTCCCTGTGAATCACGAAGATTTAACACATAATTTCTCATTTTCCCTCTTCACAACTTCAGAAGTCTCAAAAGCCCTTAAACTCCTTGATCCTACTAAATCTGCTGGTCCTGATGATCTGGAACCATATTTTATAAAAGCGGCAGCAGACTCTATCGCACTTCCACTGACCTATTTATTTAATTTGTCTTTGTCCACAAACACCATTCCGCATGCTTGGAAATCCGCTTATGTGTTACCTCTACTTAAAGGTGGTGACCCAACAAATTTGAATAACTATAGACCAATTTCCAAGTTACCCATTTTGGCAAAAGTTTTGGAAGGTCTTATAAGTGTACAATTAAAAGAATTTCTCATTTCAAATAATATTTTAAGCCCATCACAATCAGGTTTTAGAAAGCAACATAGCTCAACAACCGCAGCTCTTAAAGTTTTAAATGACATATCTGAATCTCTGGATGACAAACGCCACTGTGCCGCCCTTTTCATCGACCTCTCTAAAGCCTTTGATACTGTGGACCATACTGTGCTTAAAAATAAACTGCGCAGTATTGGGCTGTCAGAGCATTCTGTCGGGTGGTTTGCAAACTACCTGTCTGACAGGACACAGTGTGTAAAGGTTCAGAACCAAAAATCAAAATTTTTAAAAGTATCCGCAGGGGTTCCACAAGGCTCGATTCTTGGGCCACTGCTTTTTACCATCTATATAAATGACCTTGATAAAGGTATCATCGATAACCTGCACTTATATGCTGATGATACCATCTTGTACACTTCAGCACTTTCAGTTGAGCTTGCCATATCAAAGCTCCAATCAGCTTTTAATCAACTGCAGAACACTTTTTATCAGTTAAAACTGGTTTTAAACTCAAATAAGACTAAATACATGCTATTCTCTAAAAGCAAAGCCAAACTCAAAAACCTGCTCCCAATTACTACAAAAGAAGGACATTTAATTGAACTGGTCACAGAATACAAATACCTTGGTATTTTAATTGATGACTGTCTAACTTTTAAACCACATATTCAGAAACTGGCTCATAGGCTGAAACTAAAATTACGCTTTTATTTCAGAATCAAATCATGTTTATCATTTGAAGCCCGTAAGAAACTTGTCACTGCTACTTTTATGTCTGTCCTTGATTTTGGTGATGTGGTTTATATGAATGCTTCTGCTGATGCTTTGCATGCTTTGGACACTGTTTTTCATGGTGCACTGCGTTTTATAACAAACATGAGGTCACTAACCCATCACTGTCTTCTGTGTGCTCGGGTAGGTTGGCCCTCCTTATCCCAGCGCAGACTGAAACATTGGTACCTTTTAATTTATAAATGCATTCTTGGGTTGGTACTGTCTTATCTCCAGCAGCTCATAGAACTGAAGAGCAGCAGCAGCTACAGCCTGCGCTCTCAGAACACGGTCCTGCTCTCTGTGCCCAGAGTGCGCACAGAGATGGGAAAAAAGGCTTTTAGATTTGCTGCGGCACAGTTTTGGAATGAACTCCAGAAAGAGTTTAAATTGAAAGAATTGATCTCCCTGGGCTCTTTTAAAAAACTTTTAAATGAACGTGAGACAAAGCTTTCAAATTGTAAATGCTTTATTTAAAACTGTCTTTTATGATTGAGTGTGAGTGTATATAAGTGTTGTGTATTATTGTTGTGCTGCTGCCTCTTGGCCAGGACGCTCTTGAAAAAGAGATTTTTAATCTCAATGAGTTTTTATCCTGGTTAAATAAAGGTGAATAAAATGACCAGGGTGTCGAGGTTGATGATGTTTTTCCAGAAGTCGCCACATCTAAAGAAGCTTGTTCTCTCATATACATCCCAAATGGTAGGGCTATAAAACATATATTTTATTACAAATACATTTGCTGACGTTTATTTATTTAACAGTTAAAAAAGTTCTAATTAAATGCCACCTAGATGAAGAGAACCAGTCACTGTAATATTTTATTTTTTTGAAGCAATGGTAAATTGTATTTTCTTCATTTCTTTTGAGAGCTTTCATCTGAAGAATCATCTCAGACCTTTGGCTGTTCAGACCAGACAGAGTATGTGATTCTTACATCATGCGGTAAGCAAGCCTTTCTGTAGAAATCACCTTTTTTAAAGTGACATAATTATTTAAGATTTGATTTGGGGATTCTATAAGCCACATTCCCAAGTTTTTTTTTTTAATCTTCAGATTTGACTGTGCTCCAAGAAGAATATGACAGACCAAGCTCCCCAAGTCTCATGGATATGTTGTCGGTCTGTGTGCAATTTTACCATCCCAAATGTGTGATAAAATGGACTGTTAGCTGTTTTTTGTATGTGATGCACTGGCTATTTTTATGCAACTTTTTATTGCAGTTTTCACAATGTTTTTTTTTTTAAATTTGGTACATCGTAACACAACAATGTTTTATGTATGGTGTGTGTGAAAAATAAAAAAAAAACAAAAGAAGTTCAGAGCATTTGTTTTATTGTACATTATAAACAAATATAAAGAGTTAAAAGTATTTTTTTGTTTATATTTGAACTCTGGTAAGACTTACTTAAAGCTAACTAAAATCTAGAGTTTTATTTTACTCAGGGTGGGATTTAAACTTTAACACTAATAAGAGTTCAAATTAACTCTGGAAATTGAGTTAAAATATTAACTCTAGCAAAAGAGCTACTTTAACTACTATTTTGAGTTTTTTTTGATGGTCACATATGTACACTCAGATTGAGTTAATTTTAACTCTCATGGAGTTTATTCCAAAGACCAGAATTTGCTGTGTGTGTGTATATATATATATATATATATATATATATATATATATATATATATATATATCCCCTGTCACTAGATGGGAAATCATGTCCTGGTAGCCCCCATGTTAGAAAAGGGTCATCTCTGTAGTGAAAACTTGACAACTAAAAGCAAGGAAGGAGAAAAAAAGTGGAAAATACATAAACACGATTTTCTTATTTGGTGACAGTTTCTGGTTAAAATTTTTCTTTTTATCACTTTTTCCTAAATTTCCCATAATTTCTTCAAGTTTACAATGTGTACCTTTAAATTTAAACAGTTTTCAAAATTTAAAATTTTTCGTTTACTATAACATGATCCCAACATGACCACATAGTGACATTTCAGATCAAGACTCCAAGTTAGAATCAGAGGAAGTGCAGTTCTCCATCAGTCCACCGGGGGAGCTGCAGCACAATAACTGTCCACTTGATGCTTAGAGAGACAGTGGAGCTGATCTCAGATCAGTTCCTGCTGCAGCTCTGACACTCATCTCCACTTCCTCTGATTGCTCCATCACTCTGCTGTCCACCTCCCAGGAACACCGTCCAGTCACAACATCTCTGCAGACCAGCTGCTGCTGCTCCTCTCTGCTCCTCCAGGAGGAGCATCAGACTCACCTCCTCCACCTGCAGAGAGAAAGTAGAGAGACAGAGATGAAGGAGTGTCTCCTGATCCTGGTGTGTCAGTCAGTGATGCAGCACAGCAGCAGAAAGAGCAGCAGGAGCTTCAGTCCTGTTCAGAGCAGCAGCTTCCTGTCATCTTCACCTGTTGGAGCTTCTGCTGCTCTGATTGGCTGACTGTTGTCCTGAAGCCTGTCATCATTCTCCTCAGAGCTTCACTGAGAAGCTGCAGCTTCACAGGAAACTCTGCATCTTTGCTCTCAGACTAACTTTAGGACCAAACATCTGGAAGCAGCTGGACTGACTCCAACCCTCTACTGACCTCAGAGTCTGCAGTTTGGAGTTTAGACTCTCCACCAGATCCTGGAGCTGCTGAACATCTGAATCCTGAAGTCTGTTCCCTCTCAGGTCCAGTTCTGTCAGGTGTGACATTTTGGACTTCAGAGCTGAGACCAGAGCAGCACAGCTGGTCTTTGACAAACTGCAGAACCCCAACCTGAATCCAGAACAAAGAGTTGAGTTTAAAGACAAAGTTCATGTTTTTATTCCTTCACTTTTTCTAAAGAGTTCAGTCCTGAAGAAGATCAGAAAGTTTAGAAAAAGTCCAAAGATGTGAAGCAACAGCAGCAGATCAGAAGAGTCCAGCAGAAGCAGAGAAGAAGAACATTCAGGAACATTCAGGACAACATGCAGCTGCTTCAGGAAAGGAGTCCAGATGTGTGAAAGTCAAACATCAGCCTGTGGCTGCATCCAAGCCAACTGATGGTTCTGCAGCAACAGCAGAAAAAGTCCACTTCCTCTTTCTGCTCAGCTCTTCTCTAAACAGCACTGAATCATGGGAGAATTTCAGTCAGAGCAGCATCCAGCTGCAGCATGACTCTGTCATTGTCTGCTCACAAACATCAGCCGCTGGACTCTCAGCTGTATCTGCTGAAACACAGCAGCAGGACTCAGAGTGCATGTGAGCGTGCACGGCTGCTTCTTCTACACGCGCTTTAAAGGAGTCTGTTGGAGCAAAGACACAAAGAAGAGCTGATGGCTGCAAGCAGAACTTTGTGGAGAACAAATGTGAGCAGACACCTTTGAAACAAGCAGCTGCAGGAAGAAAAGAAGAAGTTCTTCTGCAGATCTTTGAAGAGAACAAGCAGCTGCAGGAAGATGCTGCTGCAGATCAGAATCTGGACGTTTCTGCTCACTGTGGGTCAACACAACTTTGTCATCATATTGATCTGAACACAACTGAAACATGGAGTCTGACCTCAGAGTCTGCAGTCTGCAGTCTGGACTCTCCAGAAAACCACACAGATGAAGAACTCCTGAATCCTGCAGGTTCTGGTTCCTATTCAGGTCCAGTTCTGTCAGATTAGACAGGTTTTTCTTCAGAGCTGAGCCCAGAGCTTTACAGCTGATCTCTGACAAACTGCAGTTCTCCAACCTGAAATCAGACAGAAAAGTGTGTTCAGGAGCAGTGATGCAGCTGGAGGTCCAGGAACTTGGTCCATTCAGTCAGGTGGGAGCCGCCCTGATGACAGACTGACAGATGACAAGTTTCAGGTGAAATCTTAGACTGGAAGATTGTGAACACCTCTCAATGAAAACGCATTATTTATTAATCTCTTCCTGAATCCCAAAAATATCTCTCCTAAAACATCAATACAGGTTAGTTTGTTTGTTTTAAACCAAAAATCAGGTTAGAGTGAGTTTTTTTTGTCATGTTTTTGGCGTTGCAGCCGCTGATATTTATGTTGTTATAAATTTAGTTTGTTGAAGAATAATCAAACAAGCTCAGATTAAACCCAGATTATCTTTCTGTTCTGACAAACATTAATTTGAACACGTGTTTTTTTTCAATGACGCTGTTCAAAAACGTAAAGAACTATAATTAGCAAGCTAAGAAAAAGTAAAAACACTTAATTTTACATGCAACAAAAGTACCATCACAGTCTGGTTTGGAAAAATATCCAAGAAAAAAAATGTAATCAGATTACACCCAGCTGGGGTTTAGAATGGAACTGATCTTTTTATTCTACCTACTGCTGTTTCTTTTTCAGTGATGTCTATCTGACACTTTCTCCTAAAACAGAGAAAACCAGACAGAACTTCTTGTAGAGAATCAACATTTAAATTAAACTGACCTGAGAGTCTCCAGTTTACAGTCTGGACTCTCCAGTCCAGCTGAGAGTAGCTTCACTCCTGAATCCTGCAGTTTGTTGTTACTCAGGTCCAGAACTCTGAGTCTGGAGGACTGAGAGCTGAGAACTGAGGACAGAGCTGCACAGCTTCTCTTTGACAGATTACAGTCATCCAGTCTGAAGAAAACAAAGACAGACAGCAGTTATTGAATCTTTCATGTTTCCACTCAGATTCATTTGTTGACTGAAGGTGATTTTCCTGAGAGTTCTTACAGAGCTTTGTTGGAGGCTTTGATCACTGGCAGCAGCCTCAGAAGAGCCTCCTCTGAAGGAGAGTATTTCTGCAGGTCAAACACTTCCAGATCTTCTTCTGATGATAGCAAGATGAAGACCAGAGCAGACCACTGAGCAGGAGACAGTTTCTCTGTGGAGAGACGTCCTGACCTCAGGACCTGTTGGATCTCATCCACTAGAGAACCATCATTCAGTTCATTCAGACAGTGGAACAGGTTGATGCTTTTCTCTGCAGGCAGATCCTCACTGATCTTCTCCTTGATGAACTGGACTGTTTCCTGATTGGTCTGTGAGCTACTTCCTGTCTGAGTCAGCAGACCTCGTAGGAGACTCTGATTGGTCTGCAGTGAAAGACCCAGGAGGAAGCGGAGGAACAAGTCCAGGTGTCCGTTTGGACTCTGTAAGGCCTTCTCCACAGCACTCTGGTACAACTGGACTGGACCGCTTTGAAAAAGAAAAGAAAAAGAAAACCAAGACTTTTTCTGTTGTTCTTCCTCCATGAGGTTGAGTCCAGAGGTGATGAAGGTCAGGTGGACATGAAGAGCAGCCAGAAACTCCTGAACACTCAGATGGATGAAGCAGAAGACCTTGTCCTGGTACAGGCCTCTCTCCTCTCTAAAGACCTGTGTGAACACTCCTGAGTACACTGAGGCTGCTCTGATATCGATGCCACACTCTGTCAGGTCGGATTCATAGAAGATCAGGTTTCCTTTCTGCAGCTGCTCAAAAGCCAGTTTTCCCAGAGACTCCATCATCTTCCTGCTCTCTGGACTCCAGTGAGGACCTGTCTCAGCTCCTCCATCATACTTGACCTTCTGGACTTTGGCCTGAACCACCAGGAAGTGGATGTACATGTCAGTCAGGCTCTTGGGCAGCTCTCCTCTTCCTCTGCTCTTCAGCAGATCCTCCAGAACTGTAGCAGTGATCCAGCAGAAGACTGGGATGTGGCACATGATGTGGAGGCTTCGGGATCTCTGGATGTGTGAGATGATCCTGCTGGCCTGCTCTTCATCTCTGAACCTCTTCCTGAAGTACTCCTCCTTCTGTGGATCATTGAACCCTCTGACCTCTGTCACCATGTCAACACACTCAGCGGGGATCTGATTGGCTGCTGCAGGTCGTGTGGTTATCCAGAGGAGAGCTGAGGGAAGCAGGTTCCCCCTGATGAGGTTTGTCAGCAGATCAGCCACTGAGGTGGACTTTCTAGGGTCATTTAGGATCAGAGTCTTGTGGAAGTCCAGAGGAAGTCGACTCTCATCCAGACCATCAAAGATGAAGAGGACCTGGAAGTCTTCAAAGCTGCAGATTCCTGCTTGTTTGGTTTCAGGGAAGAAGTGATGAACAAGTTCCACCAAGCTGAACTTCTCCTCTTTCAGCACATTCAGCTCTCTGAAAGTGAATGGAAATGTGAAGTGGAGGTTCTGGTGGGCTTTGCCTTCAGCCCAGTCCAGAGTGAACTTCTGTGTTAAGACTGTTTTCCCGATGCCAGCCACTCCCTTAGTCATCACGGTTCTGATTGGTTCTGGTCTTCCAGCTGGGAGTTGGAAGAGCTCTTCTTGTCTGATGCTTGTTTCTGCTCTGTCTGCTTTCCTGGATGCTGCTTCAATCTGTCTGACCTCATGTTCTTCATTCAGCTCTCCTCTTCCTCCCTCTGTGATGAAGAGCTCTGTGTAGATCTCATTCAGAAGGGTTGGGTCTCCTGCTTTAGTCATCCCCTCAAACAAACACTGGAACTTCTTCTTCAGACCAGATTGGACTTCATGTCGACAAACTGCAGCAGCAGATCCTGAATGAAGACAACAAACAGTAGATCAACTCTCTGCAGCCCTGAATGATGAGGGTTTGAATCCCTGTGGTTCCATGTGTTCAGACATCAGTAAATCTTCATTTCTCAGCAGCTGAAACCTTCAGAGAAATCCTCTTACTGCTCTGCAGTCCATCAGCCAGCTCCTCCTGCTTCATTCTCCTCAGGAAGTTCACTGTGATCTTCATCAGTGACTCTCTGCTGCTCCTCTGCTCTTCATCTTCATCCTCCAGCTCCTCCTCTTCCTCCCTGTGACTCAGGAGCCTCTTCATCTTCTTCAGCTCCTTCTTGACAAAAGTGACAATGTTGTCCTCCAGCAGCTGCAACAGAATTCCAGATGAATGAGCCAATCAGAGTGAAGTCATGGAGCCAAACATCAGCTCCATGTTGGACACACTGACAGTCCACTGGTGTCCAACGTGCAGCATGGAGACGACTGTGGACAGAATGATGGGAAAGTAGTTGTTGTTCATGTACAGACCAGAAAGATGGAGTCCAGCTGTGTTTGATGCTGCTGGACAGACGGACCACTGGGAGTCTCTGAGCTCTGCTGGTCCAGTCTGTGGAGAATCAGCAACAATCAGATCCATTCTGTCTGTACTGGTGGGTTTAACCCAAAATAACTAGAGTCATGTCACAGCTAGAATGTTCTACAAACAAGTCAGTTTCAATTCACTCCAATGTAAAATGGCCCAATTGAACAACACATACAGTGAGGTCAATAAGTATTTGATCACCCTGTGGTTTAGCAAATTCTCCCACTGAGAAAACATGGATGGGTCTAAATTGTTCGTCACAGGTGCATTTCCACAGTGAGAGACAGAATCTGAAGAAACAATCAGAAATCACGTTGTACGATTTTTTCAAACAATTTATTTGTATATTACTGTGACAAATAAGTATTTGATCACTTGAGTTAAACAACTTTAATATTTGGTACTGAAGCCTTTGTTAACAATTCCAGAGGTCAAACGGGTCCTTCAGTTCTTCACTAGGTTTCTACACTGCAGCATTGATTTTGGCCCACTCCTCCATTCAGATCTCCTCTAGATCTTTCAGGGTTCTGGGCTGTCAGTGAGCAACACAGAGTTTCAGCTCCCTCCAAAGATTCTCTATTGGATTTAGGTCTGGGGACTGGCTAGGCCACTCCAGAACCTTGATATGCTTCTTATGGAGCCACTCCTTGGTTTTCTTGGCTGTGTGCTTTGGGTCATTTTCATTCTGGAAGACCCAGCCACAACCCATCTTCAACGCTCTGAATGAGGTAAGGAGGTTTTTGCCCAATATCTCGCAATACAGAGCCCTGTTCATCCTCTCCTTAATACAGTGCAGTCGTCCTGTCCTCTGTGCAGAAAAACACCCCCAGAGCGTGATGCTTCCACCCTTGTGCTTCACTGTAGGTATGGTGTTCTTGGGATGATACTCCTCCTTCTTCCTCCTCCAAACACCCCAAATGGAGTTAAGACTAAAAAGTTCTATTTTGGTCTCATCTGACCACAAGACTTTTTCCCATGACTCCTCTGGATCATCAAGATGGTCCTTGGCAAACTTCAGACGGGCCTTGACATGGGCTGACTTCAGCAGGGGAACATTCCGTGTGATACATGATTTTAAACCATGACGTTTTGATGTATTACTTATAGTAGCCTTAGAAACGGTGGTCCTAGCTCTCTTCAGGTCATTGACCAGCTCCTCCCGTGTAGTCCTGGGCTGATTCTACACCTTCCTTAGTATCATCGATACCCCCGAGGTGAGATCTTGCGAGGGGCCCCAGTCATCATTAGCCTCTTCCATTTTCTGACAATTGCTCCAACAGTTGTTCTTTTCTCACCAAGCTGCTTGGCAATTGCTCCGTAGCCACTTCCAGCTTTGTGAAGGTCTACAATTGTGTCTCTTGTGTCTTTTGACAGCTCTTGGGTTTTCCCCATGTTGGTAGTTAGACTTCTGACTGATTGTGGGGGGCACAGGTGCCTTTATGCAAGCTAACAACCTCAAACAGATGCCACTAATTTAGAATCATGAGCAGAGTGGAGTTGGACTATTTAAAAGCAGAACAGCAGGCCTTCGCTGGTCAGAAATCTATCTGATAATCAAGTGATCAAAAACTTATTTGTCACAGTAATATACAAATAAATTGTTTAAAAAAATCATACGACGTGATTTCTGAATGTTTCTTCAGATTCTGTCTCTCACTGTGGATCCAACCTTACCGGGACGCAGCGCCGGTGAGTTACGCGACACTTTGGGACTGCCAGACTTTTTTTTTTTTTTTTTTTTTTTTTTTTCTTTTAAACTTGTCCTGTCCGACAGCTGGGCAAACAGATGAGAGCTGAAGGCCTCTTGTGTTGGACATATTTTGCTTTAACAACAGGGGTTATTAATCTTCAGACAAACCAGAGGAATGTCTGACTAAACCCCTTTTGTAGTTGAGGCCAAACTTTATTAAATTCCATCATGTTAGAAAGTCTTTGGTGCTGGACCGGACGGAAAAGGAAAGGAGGGAAGAAGAGAGAGGGATGTTAGAGAGGAGGGGGGAGAGGAGGGTGACAATAGGAGGGGGGGGGGGGGGGTAGAACCATGAAGCAGCCTAAAGCAACAACCCTACTGGATGTCCATCATTACGGTAAGGTTCAAGTGCAATACACATCTCAAAGGGCGGGGCCTGTCCACACACACACTCAAATGTTATAAACACACCTGCTAACTGTAAAGATGTCCACATGTCAACATGTACACAAAACATGCACACAATACAGATATTGTTCACACACGCATACCTATGCCCCTAAACCAACCAGTGTGAAACATTTCATTCATTCAATCCTGCAAATTATTAGTACAAAGGTGAGCTAACACCTGTGTTCAGGTGAGTGTTTATGTTCTTCTAAATGAATGGTGGAATGTGAAAAGAAGGAGGGAGGGGCGACCCGCCATCCCCACACCAAGACCCCTGCCGCAGCAGCAGCGGCAGCCGGAACTCCCAACGCCACCCGGCAGCAGGCAGAGAACAACCACCCCCCGGGCGACCGCATCCGCCACCCCGGCCAGGGCCAGCAGGATCACCACGAGGCCCCCAGAGCCAGAGAGCAGGGAGGCATGGGGGGAAGAGAGCGCCGCCCCAGCCCAACCAGGGGAACAGCCCCCCCGCCGCACCAGGAGGGCCCAACGCAGGCCCCCACCCGAGAAGAGCGCCCACAGCCCCAGACGAGCACCTCGTCACCACCCAGGAGTTCCGGGCATCCCCCCGCCCCAACCCCAGGTACGAGCCAGGACCCCCCAAGGGAGACCCGCTCTGCACTCCAGGCAGCCACCCACCCGGCCTACGGTTGGTCCAGGAAGGAGCAAGGCAGGGGACAGCCGGCCCCGCCCAGGAGGGGGCACCCCGGAGAGAAGAGGGGCCCACAAGGAGTGTTGTTAACATGGCCCGACCAGGCTCGGCCACAGTTGGAATGTGGGCGGGGGGCCAACGCCCAGGGGCAAAAACCCGAACCCACACCACAAGGACACGGACACCCCCGGCTCAGGTGTAATGTGAACTCCCTCCCTGCGCGGAGAGAGCCCCGCCGGGCCCAGGAAACCGGCAACCAGGGGACACGGCCGCCGCTGCCAAGGGCCCAGTACCCCCCACCAGGGATGGGGTAGGGGACAGATGGACCTTGGACCCACCTTCCTTGTATAATGTGTGTGCTTGTGTTCGTAAGGGTGTATGTGTGCATGTGTGTGTGTTTGTGTTTGAATGTATATTATGAGAAGTAAAAAGGTGTGTGTACTAGGGGGGTGCAGTTAAAATTGGTGGGTAGGGCACGGAGAGGACATTCCCTGATTACTCACAGTAATCAGGGAATTAAGTCTGGGACTGCCAGACTTAAACTTGGCCTGAGGTGTCTGCTTTATCTTTGGAGCCGCACGGCAAAGAGACGGACTCTGATGATGAGTAAAGGGAAGCTGGCGTGATTGATAGAAACTTAGCCCAGCTGTTTCAGATGCAGAAGAGGAGGAGTTTGATGGATTTAAATGCTGATTGATGACTGAAAAAATAAATCACAACCAACTCACTTTTGCGCTCGCTGCCTTTTTTAAACACACCAGCATGCATGTTTCAGCGGTGTGTGTGTTAACGTTACATACAGAAAAAACACGCAAAACTGAAAAGCCGCCGTTTAATCCAGTGCTGTTGTATTTTAAGGAGAGGAGGGGGTTATGGGAAATAAAATGGCTTCAATTGTGTGTTTGTGTGTGTGTCTGGCAGGTCAGTGTGTGGTGTGGCTCTTTGACTATCACAGTTAGAAATGTCTGCTCTATGTGTTAAAGGCATTCATAAAAAAAAACGGCGGATGTAACGTGGATTAAAACATTAACCAACGACCCAAAACCAAGCTAAGAAAGTGCAGCAGGTTTTTTTGTGCTGTAAATTTATCTCATGTGAAATTCACTACATTTGTTACCGTTTTAATGCTTTTAATCCAAGTTACAGCCGCCGTTTCTTTTCTATTAAAGCCCCTAAATGAAAGTGCCGCCTCGCTGCTTGGCATGCAAATTTTAGCCAATCAGATCAACCAGAAAGGTCCCTGCCCCCAAGTGACAAACACACCCCTGAACACTGAGCGTAAATCCAGGTGAGGCCGCAAAAGAGAACTGACCGCGCGGGATCTCTGTTCAGTTAGGATAGCAGCCGTGCAGTTTTAAAATACGGGGTCGCTCGGTTAGAATTGCGCCTGCGCGGTTGTATGGTTCACTCATTCAGTTCCTAAATATGCCCGCTCAGTTGTTTTTACGCCCTTTATGGCAGAGATGTGATTCCATAGTCCACATGTCAACATGTACACAAAACAGATAAACAGATAATGTTCACATGTCAACATGTACACAAAACAGATAATGTTCACACACGCATACAGCGGGGAAAATAAGTATTGTACACGTCAACATTTCTCTCAAAAAACATATTTCTAATCGAGCGATTGACAAGAAATTTTCACCAGATGTTGGCATCAACCCAAGTAATGCACACATAGAAAGAAATCCAAACATTTATTTCCATTGATGAAGTTATGTGTAATAAAGTGAAATGGCACAGGTAATAAGTATTGAACACATGAAGAAAAGAAGGGGGGAAAAAGGTCTGGCAAGCCAAGAAAGCAGCTGGAGTTTGTCAGTATTCAGAAGGTTAAACTGCCCCCTATTAGTGCAAAGTAATATCAGCTGGTATAGTCCTGATTGATGCCTTTTAAAAAGGTTTCTCACCAGAAAGGTGTTAGACAAGAAGCATTGCATGATGGGTAAAAGCAAAGAGCTGTCCAAAGACCTACGCAACCTTATTGTTGCAAAACACACTGAAGGCATTGGTTACAGGCGCATTTCTAAACTTCTGAAAGTTCCAGTGAGTACCATTGGGGCCATCATCCGGAAGTGGAAAGAACACGGCATTACCATAAACCAGCCACGGCCAGGTGCTCCTCGCAAGATTTCAGACAGAGGAGTCAGAACAATCATCAGAAGGGTTCTCCAACAGCCCAGGACCACTCGTGGAGAGCTTCAGAAAGACCTGGAATCCGCAGGTACCGTTGTTTCAAAGAAAACGATAAGTATGCACTCAACCGCCATGGCCTCCATGCACGCACACCACGCAAGACTCCATTTTTGAAGAAGAAGCATGTTGAAGCTCGTTTGGAGTTTGCGACACAACATTTGGATAAACCCATGACATTCTGGGAGAAGATACTCTGGTCAGATGAGACCAAAATTGAACTCTTCAGATGTCATAAGACACAACATGTTTGGAGGAAAAATGGCACCGCACATCACCCCCAAAACACCATACCAACAGTCAAGTTTGGAGGTGGGAGCATCATGGCGTGGGGCTGTTTTTCAGCATGTGGTACTGGTAGACTTCATATGATTGAAGGAATAATGACTGGAGAAAAGTACTGAGACATTCTTGATCAGAATCTGCTGTCATCTGCCAGGCTGCTGAAGATGAAAAGAGGGTGGATCTTTCAGCAAGACAACGATCCCAAGCACACAGCCAACGTAACACTCAACTGGTTGAAGAAAAAGAAAATAAAGCTGCTAGAATGGCCCAGTCAATCACCAGACTTGAATCCAATTGAAAATCATTGGAAAGAACTGAAGATCCGGGTTCACAGACGAGACCCCCGGAACCTTGAAGATTTGAAGGCAGTTTGTGTGGATGAATGGGCCAAAATCACACCTGAGCAATGTATTCCACTGGTTTCTCCATACAGGAGGCATCTTGAGGCTGTAATCACCAACAAAGGTTTTTGCACTAAGTATTAAATACATTTCAGGAAGCGTGTTCAATACTTATTCCCTGTGCCATTTCACTTTATTACACATAACCTCATTTATGTACATAAATGTTTGGATTTCTTTCTATGTGTGCATTACTTGGGTTGATGCCGACATCTGGTGAAAATTTTATGTCAAAAGCTCGATTAGAAATATGTTTTTTAGAGAAATGTTGACATGTTCAATACTTATTTTCCCTGCTGTACTTATGCCTTTTAACCAACTGGTGTGAAATATTTCATTCATTCATTCATGCAAACTATTAGTATAAAGGTGAGCTAACACCTGTGCTCAGGTGAGTGTTTATGTTCTTCTAAATTGGATGATGGAATGTGAAAAAAAGGAAGGAGAGCGCCTGGCCACCCCCACACCCAGACCCCCACCGCAGCAGCAGCGGCAGCCAGAACCCCCCAACGCCACAAGGCAGCAGGCAGAGAACAACTGCCCCCCGGGTGATCACACCCGCCACCCAAGCCAGGGCCAGCAGGACCGGCGCGAGGCTCCCAGAGCCAGAGAGCAGAGAGGCATGGGGGGACAGAGAGTGAAGCCCCAGCCCAACCAGGGGAGCAGTCCCCCTGCGGCGCCGGGAGGGCCCAACACAGGGCCCCACCCGAGAAGGGTGCCCAAAGCCCCAGACGAGCACCCCATCACCACCCAGGAGTTCCGGGCATCCCCCCGCCCCAAACCACATGTTAGAGCCAGGACCCCCCAAGGGACACCCACTCCGCACTCCAGGCAGCCACCCACCCGGCCCACGGTTGGTCCAGCAAGAATATGGTTTTTCAAAGCAGACTAAATCTAGATCCACAAACGTTAGATTAGTCTGAAGAATATTTTTACATTTTCAACGTGAAAATCTCCCAAATCCAGAGAAAACTGGAACTTTTCTCCTGATTTGGTTGGAATCAGACTGGAGCTGCTGTCAGTCAGAGTCAGCAGTCAACATGTTTTCTTCTCCAACATCTCTGATGTCTCTCAGAGACTCTCAGAAGACTCAACTGAAAAGATCTCATCACACACATGATGCTCCAAGTGAGTCTGATCAGAGAGATCCAGAACTGAACCAGACCTCAAGTCCTTCATCTGAAAACCGTTGATCATCTGAACTAGAATCCAGCCTCCCAAAACTCTAACAAACACTCACTGTCCAACTCCTGAATGGAGGAATTTGAAGTCAGGATTATAATTCTTTGACACGTCACTCCTGTTGGACCCACAGCTGGATCCAGATCCAAGTCTCCGTTGGATCCTGATGGTAAAAAAAACATTAGTTTTATTAGAAACTCATTGTTTGTGTTCTGGAGGTTGATCAGATTATCTTCCATGTTGAACTATTGAACTCAGATCATGAACAGACTGATCTGCAGTGAGACAGTCTGTTAAAACGCCCCCTTCTGACAACTGTGTAACACTGCATGCAGGTGTTGTCACTGGAATCATGGATTTGTTGGTGGACAAAAACACAAATTTTTAATCTCAAATTAGTTTTCATATGATATTGTTTTATTTTGAAAAACAAGATTGTTTTCAGAGACATCAGGTTGAACCCTAAACCTTTAAAATATGTGACATTTCTACATGTCATCAATCTATGAATTCCATCAGGCTGCACTCAAAGAAATGAAACATTAGATTTAAATAAAAAAGTATCGTCAACCGGTCCCACAAAACAATTTTGTTTAAATCTGAGACAGACTGAATGACTAAAATTCAACATACTATCTTGAATAAGCGCTACATTACACAGTTATTGTAAGTTTACATAGTGCTATTATGTAAAATTTACTCACCATTGTTGCGTTGGATTTCTTAATCATTATATTGAATTTACTCAACATTGTTGCGTTGGATTTATTAATCATTATATTAAATTTACTCAACATTCTTGTGTTGGATTTATTAATCATTATATTAAATTTACTAAACATTGTTGTGTTGGATTTATTAATCATTATATTAAATTTACTAAACATTGTTGTGTTGGATTTATTAATCATTATATTAAATTTACTCAACATTCTTGCGTTGGATTTATTAATCATCATATTAAATTTACTCAACATTCTTGCGTTGGATTTATTAATCATTATATTAAATTTACTCAACATTCTTGCGTTGGATTTATTAATCATATTAAATTTACTCAACATTCTTGCGTTGGATTTATTAATCATTGTATTAAATTTACTCAACATTCTTGTGTTGGATTTATTAATCATATTAAATTTACTCAACATTCTTGCGTTGGATTTATTAATCATTATATTAAATTTACTCAACATTGTTGCGTTGGATTTATTAATCATATTAAATTTACTCAACATTCTTGCGTTGGATTTATTAATCATATTGAATTTACTCAACATTGTTGCGTTGAATTAAGCAATCAGATTGAATTTACTTAACATTATTAAGTAAAAGTTGTTAATTTTTATATTGGATTTACTCAAAATTCTTCCATTCCATTTATTAACAGTTATGTTGACTTTACTAATTTATTGTTTTATTCATAATCAAGAGTCGATTTTTAGTTATGTTAAATTTATGAATCATGTTGAGTTTTTTTGTTCCATTTACTAAAATCACTCACGTTAATACTAAATTTAATTGTAATCATGTTGTAGGACTTCAATAACCACAACTTTAATCATTTGACATTCACATTTTTTATTTATAACAAATTTAAGGGCAAACACAAGTCAACTCTCAAACGGACTTAACAAAGTGCCTTTTTGAGTTTGTGTCTTCTTAAGTGCGTGTCCGTCTTTGTTGCCTTTTCCCGTTATTTCCCTTTATGTGTAGACACATGTAAACAACAAAATAATACAAAATACCAAAGTGTATTGGTGAGGTGATAAAACGATTAACAATCAGAAACGGTAACACGTTAACTGAACTCCAACTGTGAGAAATCCAAAGAATTATGCTTTAGGAACTTTGTGAACTTTCCTTTAATCATATAGTTTACCTTTAGGGCCTGTAACTTGGGTGACAGTTTTTGTCCATCCATGTCCATCAATACTTTCTGAATGAATTCAAACGTGTATTTCAGCTTACTGGGGAACTCCAAATTAAGGCAGTAGATGAGCCCCAGGAGGAGAGCGCAACCATACACCACGTCCTTTACATCCTGCAGCACTTCCACCCCCTCTATGAAAATGTTCATCTCTGCGGGGTCATCTGTGGGCTCAGCTCCTTCATGTTGAATGACGTGGATCACCATGTCGAGTTGCTCATTCGTTGCCTGCTCCGCTTCAAGATCAGCATCCTAAAGCAGGGATTTAAAATAAATTACTTATGAAGATGTGTTTTAGGTGTGTTTCAGATAGTCTGTCACGTTATATGTATTAAAAAAAATTGATTAAAGTCCAAATTTTTTATGGCATTTACCAACAACCTAAATACAAAATCAACTACAATAATAAAGAACAACAACTAGAAAATACTTATATATAAAAAGCTTTACCTACATCATGACTTTTTTCAGCCTAGATAAAAATAATACTCCTGATTTTTACCCAAGATCTGGACTAAAAACCTGTAAGAAATATTGTAAATTGCTGGATGATTGACCACCATACCTTGTAAGCACGCTTTAAATTCTGAGCTTTCTAGGAAAAATTGAGTTTTATTTGTTTATGGAGCTAAATACAAAACCTGTATGAAGATAGTCTTAACATTTCTAAGTGAAGAAATGTTACACCCAAGGATTCATGTCATACAAATTTGACACTTACCAGGGACTCCTTTATCAGGTCATCAGGACTTTCATTGAGGTAAAGACAAACCGCTTTCAGGATGCATTCTCTTCGTTTTTCAACAGATGTGGTCTGTGAAAACACACACAAAAAAAGAAACTTTCACAAACTACCGTAATTTCCGGACTATAAGCCGCTACTTTTTTCCTGCGCTTGCAGCCCTGCGGCTTATTCGGTGACGCGGCTAATTTATGGATTTAATTGACGGCCGCCATAAACATACTTGCGAACACGGAGCATGGGTTGAATATTCTATCCAACTCCAAGCAATGAGCCATTTATTTTCCAACACACCTCTAAGCATCCAAACAGCATGGAGTTGACTTCAGGTCTTAGACACTTCAGTCATGGTTCAACAAAACACGCATGCCCGGCCGCATCCCAGAGTCCTTTGGTGCCATTAGACCCAACGTGCACGTGATCGCCACTACAATATGATGCAGCTTTCAAGTTCAAAGCAATCGTTAAAAGCAGCGTGAAAAAATCCGCCATCACCAACGGGTTTGGAAAAGCCGCTCTGCTGCGCAACGGAGAGAACAGCGCATGCTCAGGAGTGAATTTACATCAGTCATAGTGACAATAGTCCATCTATTAGCAGCTCCGTAATATACAAGATGATCTTTTAAACGTACGTTTATTATTGCTATGTTATGGTTATTATGAAGCTCCTGTTCGCTCATTTTATTTTTAATCTGTGTGGTCAGTGCTTTTTTCAGCCAGAGCGAAGCCGAAAGTATGGTTAGGTGAAGGCTAACATGCACTAACAACATTTAGCCTGGATGAACATGAATCGATGCGGGAAAAGCTGCAATCTGCAGCTTGGCTGAACGTGAATATGGGGGAATAACATCAGCCTTTATTTAGTCGGGACACGACTGGAAACACAAATTGACGTGATCGTTTGGACTGAGCGGAATTTTGCATTGGAAAGCTCACAGCCTCCGTGTGAGCTGGAGACATGTTCTCCTGCTGCTCGTTTACATAGAGCTGCGTGGCCGATGACAGTCTGAAGGCTCCCACACGTAACAACGCATCCGCCCCTCATCGACAAAACGTTCAGTATTAAGTCCGATTGCTCTGCACAGACACGATTCGCTCGGTCCACCGCCGCAATGGGGACGAAGCGCTCCTCCTTGGAGCCGCCCTGGCAAGGGGTGTCGGAGAAGATAGGAAGGGGAGACACAAAACATATGCGTTAACGCGGTAATGACGCGTAAAAGGCAAAACTCTTAAAACTTACGGTGAACTCAGCAGCACAAGCTGAAAGAGCTACACTCACTTGCACTGCTACGCTCTGGTCTCCTGCCCTTCCTAAACTGGCGCGAGCGCAGACATGAGCGTCTCGGCGGGAACTCGGACTTAACATTAGTTCCGCCTCGGCACAAAGTTTATGCATTGGGGGACGAGGGGATAAACAAAATAACCTCCAAAACGAAGCGGTACAAAAGTGATCCAAACAGAATTTGCCCTACCGAAACGGTTCGATCAACTACGTGTACCGTTAGTATTTAGCTAACGTTTCAAAATGTTCCCGCCCTCTTTTTTTTTTCAGAAATCAACAGTGCGTGTCACTATCTTGATTATTAATCCCCAATGTAAAAAATTTATACATCGTTTTCATTTGTATGTTTGTTACATTTAAAGTACTTACCAGAAACTCGATGAAAATTCTTGAGCAAACTACTAGATGAGTAGTCGTCGAGAAATGGCGGCCGCTGTCTTCTTGCTGAATTTCATTGCGTAATGCGCATGCGTCAGATGAACGGAAAGCTTGTTGGGACAACTGTCCTTTTAAAAATTGATTGTGTTAAATAAATTTTATTAAACATTTTTAAATATTACCCAAATTGCTATTGTTATTTAAATGCAATGTAACACCCTTGTTTATATCACTGAAAGTGAACTGATTTAATATTTTCAACATAAATACTTTACATAAATAATACTACAGCACTTTTTCATTTCTTTGAGTGTGTAAATGAAGTGAAACAAAGTGAAATCTCCAATGACTTAGTCACTGTCTGATTAGAGATGGGAATGAGAAAGAAGCATTAACCACAGTAGGGGACATTTCCAGGGACTTTATTTTGAAGGACAGACTTTCAGATCAGCAGGATTCTGCTTGTTTTGTCCAATTTCCATCAAGTCATTCTTCAGATTTACTCATTCATTTTCAGCCTCAGTTTCTGTCCTCGTGGATCAACTCTTTGTATTCATAGAACAATATTGATGAGGAGAAAATCTATGCTAAACTAAGACTAAATTCTAACAGATTTATTAGACTGCAATAGAAATCTATAGACCTTTATGTCATTTATTGACAAATAGTATCTGAAGTTTAGCTTTAAACAGGGTTCGTGGAAAACCTGAAAAAGTTTGGAAAATAAAACTGTAATTTCTAAAAAGTTAGTGAAAAATTAAATATTCTGTAAAGTTTTGGAAAAGTCGTGAAGTTTTAATATTTTGGATGCAAAAACATAAAAATGAACTAGTTTATCATGACGTTTGAATAGAAATTGTGGCAGAAGTTCAGCCTGTTGCTATTGGTGATGAGTTTCATGTTGGCGTGCAGCAGCTGGAATTATCATCAGTTCAGTTTCCACTTGATATTCATGGATTGTGAAAAGCTCCAAAATGCTGGAAATGTAGCTTTAACAACAAATGTCTTTTCAAGGAGAAGTACCAACTGTAGATGATTAAGGTTAGGGTTCAACCACCAAATGGTTTCTGAGTGGCTGAGTCTGCAGATCACTGCTCCCCCGGGGGAGGGGCCTATGAGGTTCAGTTTGTGCCAAAAATATGTTTTTGTGTCCACTGTCTATGTCTTTGGTCCATTTTCTTTGTCTACTGAACAAGTTCATTGAACATTGGTTCATGCGTTATATTTAAAACTTTGCATTTGTCTTTGTTATTGTCGTTACTCTCTGTCGTCTCACTTGTCGTTTTATTTGTCTTTGTTATTGTCGTTACTCTCTGTCGTCTCACTTGTCGTCAGGAAGGTCCTTAGCAACCGTTGCTAGTGTCGTTAGCTACGACGTATCCCCATGTCGTGTTGTTAGATCTTGTCATTTTTCACATCTTGCCAAAGTTGTCAGCAAAGTCCTTTGTACGTCCGGTAAATTGTTTCCTGTACTACCACGGAAGGAAAAAAATGTTTATTAAAGCCGGCGCTAGCGTTAGCCATGAAAAACACGTTTTTAAAATGAACTTTATTGATATTCCCCCAAACGCGCATTGCCAGAAAGAGGGGGGGTGCGCGCATGCGTACAATGCTTTCACGTTCCCGAAGCGACTTTTGCCAATTGTTTTAAGTTATTTATAGTATGGCTTCAATTAAATCTGGAGATTAAACTATTATTTAAGTCTTTTAAAAATTAACTGATCTTTTTCAAACATGTTGTCACAAATTGGGAGGATAAACGAGGAGCAGACGGGCCAAACTCTTTGTCTGGATTTTGATCTTTTCTTTTTAATCTGTTATGTATTTATTTGATCATGAGGTGGCGCTCTCTGGACCAGTATACTTCTCTTTTGGGTGCCTCTGCTCCTCGTTTATCCATCAGATTTTTAACAACATGTTGGATAAAGACCAGTTATTTTTCAAAAGTCTTTTAAATAATAGTTTCACCACCAGATTAAATTGAAGCCATTCTTAAGTTAAAACTAAATAACCTTAAACGGGACCGTGAAACCGTTGTACGCATGGACCCCCCCGCCCCCACCACCACCACTTCTGGCAATGCGCTTCTGCAGCTATATCAATAAAGTTTTTTTTTTTTTTTTTTTTACATGTTTCGTTCCGTGCTAGTACAGGAATCAAGTTACCGGACTTTTCTGACAACTTTGGCCAAATTTGAAAAACGACGAGATCTAAGGACATGACATGGAGATACAACGTAGCTAACGACACTAGCAACGGTTTGGCTAAGGATTTTCCTGACGACACGCGGAAACGACGCTGCAAACGACACTGTGACATTAGCAACGGTTGCTAAGGACTTTTCTGACGCCGTAAGGAGACGACATGGGCAAATGACAATAATAAAGACAAATGCAAAGTTTTAAGCATAAAGCAAGTGTATACATCACAAAGCAAATACAAAGCAATAATCAAAGAAGCACGGGCATGCAGAAGATATTGCTTAGTAGTACATAGACATGAACCAATGTTCAATGAACTCGTTTAATAGACATAGACAATGGACCAAAGACATAACAGTGGACGCAAAAACACATTTTTATAATTTTGGCACAAACGGAACCTCATATGGGCCAACAGTGGGAACACATTTCACACACCTAGGAGTGTGAACGCTAACAGGAATTGAACTTTAAATAGACAACTTTTAGCCTGGGACGACCTTAAAATACCTGCAGCAATGCAGCAATGTGCATCTTTGCTGCATGCATTACATGTAGTCAACGTGGATTTCCATCACTTTTTGTGCTGGTCACACAGAAATCCATGAGAATGACATCATCACAACTGTGTTCATCACAATATCTCCAGTCTGTTTAGTTCTTCCTACTTTATCCACAAACATTACAGAGTAAAACATTGGAGAAGTATTGAACATTGACCACTATGAACCATTTTTTTATTTGTGACTCAATCCAGATGAGAAAATTGAACACAAAACAGCAAAGTCTGTGGGGGGTGACGTTTATGTACACTCACATTGTGGGCGTGGTCAACTTTATCAGACTTGGAGAAATCATCCACACTATAAAACCAAACTCAGACATTTTCAACGTGAAAATCTCCCAAATCCAGAGAAAACTGGAACTTTTCTCCTGATTTGGTTGGAATCAGACTGAAGCTGCTGTCAGTCAGAGTCAGCAGTCAACATGTTTTCTTCTCCAACATCTCTGATGTCTCTCAGAGACTCTCAGAAGACTCAACTGAAAAGATCTCATCACACACATGATGCTCCAAGTGAGTCTGATCAGAGAGATCCAGAACTGAACCAGACCTCAAGTCCTTCATCTGAAAACCGTTGATCATCTGAACTAGAATCCAGCCTCCAAAAACTCTGACAAACACTCACTGTTCCACTCCTGGAAGGATGGTTTTGAAGTCAGGATTATAATTCTTTGACACGTCACTCCTGTTGGATCCCAAGCTGGATCCAAATCCAAGTCTCCGTTGGATCCTGATGGGAAAAACATTAGTTTTACTAGAAACTCATTTCTTGTGTTCTGGAGGTTGATCAGATTATCTTCCATGTTGAACTACTGAACTCAGATCATGAACAGACTGATCTGCAGTGAGACAGTCTGTTAAAACGCCCCCTTCTGACAACTGTGTAACACTGCATGCAGGTGTTGTCACTGGAATCATGGATTTGTTGGTGGACAAAAACACAAATTTTTAATCTCAAACTAGTTTTCATATGATATTGTTTTATTTTGAAAAACAAGATTGTTTTCAAAGGCATCAGGCTGAACCCTAAATATTTTAATGATGTGACATTTCTACATGTCATCAATCTATGAATTCCATCAGGCTGTAAATGAAGTGAAACAAAGTGAAATCTCCAATGACTTAGTCACTGTCTGGTTAGAGATGGGAATGAGAAAGAAGCATTAACCACAGTAGGGGACATTTCCAGGGACTTTATTTTGAAGGACAGATTTTCAGATCAGCAGGATTCTGCTTGTTTTGTCCAATTTCCATCAAGTCATTCTTCAGATTTACTCATTCATTTTCAGCCTCAGTTTCTGTCCTCGTGGATCAACTCTTTGTATTCATAGAACAATATTGATGAGGAGAAAATCTATGCTAAACTAAGACTAAATTCTAACAGATTTATTAGACTGTAATGGAAATCTATAGACCTTTATGTCATTTATGGACAAATAGAATCTGAAGTTTAACTTCAAACAGGGTTCGTGGAAAACCTGGAAAAGTTTAGAAAATGAAATTTTCTGTAAGGTTTTTTAAAATGTCATATAGTTTTATTATTTTGGATGCAAAAACATAAAAATGAACTAGTTTATCATGACGTTTGAATAGAAATTGTGGCAGAAGTTCAGCCTGTTGCTATCGGTGATGAGTTTCATGTTGGCGTGCAGCAGCTGGAATTGTTATCAGTTCAGTTTCTACTTGATATTCATGGATTGTGGAAAGATCCAAAATGCTGGAAATGTAGCTTTAACAACAAATGTCTTTTCAAGGAGAAGTGCCAACTGTGGATAGTTAAAGTTAGGGTTCAACCACCAAATGGTTTCTGAGTGGCTGTGTCTGCAGATCACTGCTCCCCCGGGGGAGGGGCCAACAGCAGGAACACATTTCACACACCTAGGAGTGTGAACGCTAACGGGAATTGAACTTTAAATAGACAACATTTAGCCTGGAACGACCTTAAAATACCTGCAGGAATGCAGCAATGTGCATCTTGGCTGCATGGATTTTGTGTGGTCGACATGAATTTCCATCACTTTTTGTGCTGGTCGTACAGAAATCCATGAGAATGACATCGTCAACAACTGGGTTCTTCACAATATATCTAGTCTGTTTAGTTCTTCCTACTTTATCCACAAACGTTACAGAGTAAAACGTTGGAGAAGTATGAAACATTGACCACTATGAACCATTGTTTTTTGTGACTCAATCCAGATGACAATATTGGGCACAAAGCAGCAAAGTCTGGGGAGACCCGCTGGACGCTCACATTGTGGGCGTGGTCAACTTTATCAGACTTGGAGAAATCAGCCACACTATGAAACCAAACTCAGACATTTTCAACGTGAAAATCTCCCAAATCCAGAGAAAACTGGAACTTTTCTCCTGATTTGGTTGGAATCAGACTGGAGCTGCTGTCAGTCAGAGTCAGCAGTCAACATGTTTTCTTCTCCAACATCTCTGATGTCTCTCAGAGACTCTCAGAAGACTCAACTGAAAAGATCTCATCACACACATGATGCTCCAAGTGAGTCTGATCAGAGAGATCCAGAACTGAACCAGACCTCAAGTCCTTCATCTGAAAACTGTTGATCATCTGAACTAGAATCCAGCCTCCAAAAACTCTGACAAACACTCACTGTCCAACTCCTGGATGGATGTCCTTGAAGTCTGGATTATAACCCTTTGAAAAGTCACTCCTGTAGGCAACACAGCTGGATCCAGGTCCAGGTTGGATCCTGATTGGAAAAAACATTAGTTTTATTAGAAGCTCATCTTTTCTGTTCATCATTATCTTCCATGTTGAACTATTGAACTCGGATTATGAACAGACTGATCTGCAGTGAGACAGTCTGTTCAAACGCCCCCTTCTGACAACTGTGTGACACTGTATGCAGGGATTGTAACTGGAATCATTTAATTGTTTGTGGACAAAGACACAAACCTTTAATGTAAAACTAGTTTTCATGATACTGTATTATTTTGAAAAACAAGATTGTTTTCAAAGATATCAGGCTGAACCCTTAATCTTTAAATGATGTGACATTTCTACATGTCATCAATCTATGAATTCCATCAGGCTGTAAATGAAGTGAAACAAAGTGAAATCTCCAATGACTTAGTCACTGTCTGATTAGAGATGGGAATGAGAAAGAAGCATTAACCACAGTAGGGGACATTTCCAGGGACTTTATTTTGAAGGACAGACTTTCAGATCAGCAGGATTCTGCTTGTTTTGTCCAATTTCCATCAAGTCATTCTTCAGATTTATTAGACTGTAATGGAAATCTATAGACCTTTATCTCATTTATGGATAAATAGAATCAATCAATAAATAAAGTTCAGCTTTAAACAGGATTCATACGGTCATGTAAAACCTGGAAAAGGTTTAAAAATTGAAATATAGTTTCTAGGTCCTTGAAAAGTTTGTGAAAAATGAAATCATCTGTAAAATTTTGGAAAAGTCATTTTAGCATTTTGGGTGAAAAAACATAAACTAGTTTAACATGATATTTGAATAGAAATTGTGGCAGAAGTTCAACCTGTTGCTATTGGTGATTAGTTTTACGTTGGCGTACAGCAGCTGGAATTGTCATCAGTTCAGTTTCTACTTGCTATTCATGGATTGAGAAAAGCTCCAAAATGCTGGAAATGTAGCTTTAACAACAAATGTCTTGTCAAGGAGAAGTACCAACTGTAGATGATTAAGGTTAGGGTTCAACCGTCTGGTTGGTGAGCATGAATCCAAAATGCAGAGACGGGAGGCACACAGTTCCAAAGCAAGGGGATTTAATAGGAATGGCCCGTTTGACACGGCGCTTCGACGCACGTTTTACCTTCATGAAACAGAGTGTTTCGGCACAATGTTTCAGGGTGTGTGTCAACTAGCGCAGATCCCGTGGTTGATGATGTATGACGCGCCGAATGCATTGTTTGGTCGAACCACGGTTCAGGGGCAGAAAGCATGTTTAAACTACCCTGACTTTAACCCTGAACTCTGGCTGAAATCTGCCTGAACTTGCTTACTCTGGGTATGTCGGTTCCAAAAGACCAGATATGAGTTAGCGTAATTACGCTGGACTTGGTAACCCTGGGTTAGTGCACGTGCACGTCATGTACATAAAGGCATTCTCAATGGATCGCTGATTCCCAGAGTCACCATGGAAATGCGTGGAGAAAAGAAGAGATGCTACACTTCAGTGAGACGGAGTCTAAGATTAATGACAGCATATAAAGATTATACGTCCATTAAAAAAGGAACACGGCTGCATCATCAGCAAAAGAACGAGTTTCTGCTTGTAGTAAGAACAGACAAAGTAAACGCACAAGTTTCTGATATTATTTCCATTTTCATTGTGACGAATATATTTATAACTTATCCAATTTTGCCAACTTAAATGAATTACTTCTATTGGTAACAAGTAATTGAGTTAAATTTATTTAACCTAATTTCTTACGTCTATAAAACTTCATCAGTGTTTATACAACTCAGATTTAAACATTTATCTAACTAAATGTCATATTACTCTATTTCAATTAATATTTTTTCCATCTTAATTAATTATAATTCTTGAACTCTCATTTGTCTAAGGTTTTTTTTTTTTTTAACTTGTCCTGTCCAACAGCTGGGCAAACAGATGAGAGCTGAGGGCCTCTTGTTTGGACATATTTTGCTTTAACAACAGGGGTTATTAATCTTCAGACAAACCAGAGGAATGTCTGACTAAACCCCTTTTGTAGTTGAGGCCAAACTTTATTAAATTCCATCATGTTTGAAAATCTTTGGTGTTGGACCGGACGGAAATGGAAAGGAGGGAAGAAGAGAGAGGGATGTTAGAGAGAGGGGGGATAGGAGGGTGATAATTGGATGGGGGGGGTAAAACCATGAAGCAGCCTAGAGCAACAACTTTACTGGATATTTATCATTACGGTGAGGTTCACATGTAATACAAATCTCAAAGGGCGGGGCCTGTCCACACACACACTCAAATGTTATCAACACACCTGCTAGCTGCAGAAATGTCCACATGTCAACATGTACACAATACAGATAGTGTTCACACACGCATACTTATGCCTTTAAACCAACTGGTGTGAAATATTTAATTCATTCATACAAACTATTAGTGTAAAGGTGAGCTAACACCTGTGCTCAGGTGAGTCTTTATGTTCTTCTAAAATGGATGTGGAATGTAAAAAGAAGGGAGAGGGCGCCCATCCATCCCCACACCAAGACCCCCGTCGCAGCAGCAGCCAGAACCCCCCAACACCACACGGCAGCAGGCAGACAACAACGGCCCCCGGGCGATCACATCCGCCACCCAGGCCAGGGCCAGCAGGACCGCTGTGTAACACTGCATGCAGGTGTTGTCACTGTAATCATGGATTTGTTGGTGGACAAAAACACAAATTTTTAATCTCAAACTAGTTTTCATATGATATTGTTTTATTTTGAAAAACAAGATTGTTTTCAAAGACATCAGGCTTAACCCTAAATATTTTAATGATGTGACATTTCTACATGTCATCAATCTATGAATTCCATCAGGCTGTAAATGAAGTGAAACAAAGTGAAATCTCCAATGACTTAGTCACTGTCTGATTAGAGATGGGAATGAGAAAGAAGCATTAACCACAGTAGGGGACATTTCCAGGGACTTTATTTTGAAGGACAGACTTTCAGATCAGCAGGATTCTGCTTGTTTTGTCCAATTTCCATCAAGTCATTCTACAGATTTACTCATTCATTTTCAGCCTCAGTTTCTGTCCTCGTGGATCAACTCTTTGTATTCATAGAACAATATTGATGAGTAGAAAATCTATGCTAAACTAAGACTAAATTCTAACAGATTTATTAGACTGTAATGGAAATCTATAGACCTTTATGTCATTTATGGACAAATAGAATCTGAAGTTTAACTTTAAACAGGGTTCGTGGAAAACCTGGAAAAGTTTAGAAAATGAAATTTTCTGTAAGGTTTTTTAAAATGTCATATAGTTTTATTATTTTGGATGCAAAAACATAAAAATGAACTAGTTTATCATGACGTTTGAATAGAAATTGTGGCAGAAGTTCAGCCTGTTGCTATTGGTGATGAGTTTCATGTTGGCGTGCAGCAGCTGGAATTGTCATCAGTTCAGTTTCTACTTGATATTCATGGATTGTGAAAAGATCCAAAATGCTGGAAATGTAGCTTTAACAACAAATGTCTTTAAGAAGAAGTTCCAACTGTGGATGATTAAGGTTATGGTTCAACCACCAAATGGTTTCTGAGTGGCTGAGTCTGCAGATCACTGCTCCCCCGGGGGAGGGGCCAACAGCAGGAACACATTTCACACACCTAGGAGTGTGAACGCTAACGGGAATTGAACTTTAAATAGACAACATTTAGCCTGGAACGACCTTAAAATACCTGCAGGAATGCAGCAATGTGCATCTTGGCTGCATGGATTTTGTGTGGTCGACATGAATTTCCATCACTTTTTGTGCTGGTCGTACAGAAATCCATGAGAATGACATCGTCAACAACTGTGTTCTTCACAATATATCTAGTCTGTTTAGTTCTTCCTACTTTATCCACAAACGTTACAGAGTAAAACGTTGGAGAAGTATGAAACATTGACCACTATGAACCATTGTTTTTTGTGACTCAATCCAGATGACAATATTGGGCACAAAGCAGCAAAGTCTGGGGAGACCCGCTGGACGCTCACATTGTGGGCGTGGTCAACTTTATCAGACTTGGAGAAATCAGCCACACTATGAAACCAAACTCAGACATTTTCAACGTGAAAATCTCCCAAATCCAGAGAAAACTGGAACTTTTCTCCTGATTTGGTTGGAATCAGACTGGAGCTGTTGTCAGTCAGAGTCAGCAGTCAACATGTTTTCTTCTCCAACATCTCTGATGTCTCTCAGAGACTCTCAGAAGACTCAACTGAAAAGATCTCATCACACACATGATGCTCCAAGTGAGTCTGATCAGAGAGATCCAGAACTGAACCAGACCTCAAGTCCTTCATCTGAAAACTGTTGATCATCTGAACTAGAATCCAGCCTCCAAAAACTCTGACAAACACTCACTGTCCAACTCCTGGATGGATGTCCTTGAAGTCTGGATTATAACCCTTTGAAAAGTCACTCCTGTAGGCAACACAGCTGGATCCAGGTCCAGGTTGGATCCTGATTGGAAAAAACATTAGTTTTATTAGAAGCTCATCTTTTCTGTTCATCATTATCTTCCATGTTGAACTATTGAACTCGGATTATGAACAGACTGATCTGCAGTGAGACAGTCTGTTCAAACGCCCCCTTCTGACAACTGTGTGACACTGTATGCAGGGATTGTAACTGGAATCATTTAATTGTTTGTGGACAAAGACACAAACCTTTAATGTAAAACTAGTTTTCATGATACTGTATTATTTTGAAAAACAAGATTGTTTTCAAAGATATCAGGCTGAACCCTTAATCTTTAAATGATGTGACATTTCTACATGTCATCAATCTATGAATTCCATCAGGCTGTAAATGAAGTGAAACAAAGTGAAATCTCCAATGACTTAGTCACTGTCTGATTAGAGATGGGAATGAGAAAGAAGCATTAACCACAGTAGGGGACATTTCCAGGGACTTTATTTTGAAGGACAGACTTTCAGATCAGCAGGATTCTGCTTGTTTTGTCCAATTTCCATCAAGTCATTCTTCAGATTTATTAGACTGTAATGGAAATCTATAGACCTTTATCTCATTTATGGATAAATAGAATCAATCAATAAATAAAGTTCAGCTTTAAACAGGATTCATACGGTCATGTAAAACCTGGAAAAGGTTTAAAAATTGAAATATAGTTTCTAGGTCCTTGAAAAGTTTGTGAAAAATGAAATCATCTGTAAAATTTTGGAAAAGTCATTTTAGCATTTTGGGTGAAAAAACATAAACTAGTTTAACATGATATTTGAATAGAAATTGTGGCAGAAGTTCAACCTGTTGCTATTGGTGATTAGTTTTACGTTGGCGTACAGCAGCTGGAATTGTCATCAGTTCAGTTTCTACTTGCTATTCATGGATTGAGAAAAGCTCCAAAATGCTGGAAATGTAGCTTTAACAACAAATGTCTTGTCAAGGAGAAGTACCAACTGTAGATGATTAAGGTTAGGGTTCAACCGTCTGGTTGGTGAGCATGAATCCAAAATGCAGAGACGGGAGGCACACAGTTCCAAAGCAAGGGGATTTAATAGGAATGGCCCGTTTGACACGGCGCTTCGACGCACGTTTTACCTTCATGAAACAGAGTGTTTCGGCACAATGTTTCAGGGTGTGTGTCAACTAGCGCAGATCCCGTGGTTGATGATGTATGACGCGCCGAATGCATTGTTTGGTCGAACCACGGTTCAGGGGCAGAAAGCATGTTTAAACTACCCTGACTTTAACCCTGAACTCTGGCTGAAATCTGCCTGAACTTGCTTACTCTGGGTATGTCGGTTCCAAAAGACCAGATATGAGTTAGCGTAATTACGCTGGACTTGGTAACCCTGGGTTAGTGCACGTGCACGTCATGTACATAAAGGCATTCTCAATGGATCGCTGATTCCCAGAGTCACCATGGAAATGCGTGGAGAAAAGAAGAGATGCTACACTTCAGTGAGACGGAGTCTAAGATTAATGACAGCATATAAAGATTATACGTCCATTAAAAAAGGAACACGGCTGCATCATCAGCAAAAGAACGAGTTTCTGCTTGTAGTAAGAACAGACAAAGTAAACGCACAAGTTTCTGATATTATTTCCATTTTCATTGTGACGAATATATTTATAACTTATCCAATTTTGCCAACTTAAATGAATTACTTCTATTGGTAACAAGTAATTGAGTTAAATTTATTTAACCTAATTTCTTACGTCTATAAAACTTCATCAGTGTTTATACAACTCAGATTTAAACATTTATCTAACTAAATGTCATATTACTCTATTTCAATTAATATTTTTTCCATCTTAATTAATTATAATTCTTGAACTCTCATTTGTCTAAGGTTTTTTTTTTTTTAACTTGTCCTGTCCAACAGCTGGGCAAACAGATGAGAGCTGAGGGCCTCTTGTTTGGACATATTTTGCTTTAACAACAGGGGTTATTAATCTTCAGACAAACCAGAGGAATGTCTGACTAAACCCCTTTTGTAGTTGAGGCCAAACTTTATTAAATTCCATCATGTTTGAAAATCTTTGGTGTTGGACCGGACGGAAATGGAAAGGAGGGAAGAAGAGAGAGGGATGTTAGAGAGAGGGGGGATAGGAGGGTGATAATTGGATGGGGGGGGTAAAACCATGAAGCAGCCTAGAGCAACAACTTTACTGGATATTTATCATTACGGTGAGGTTCACATGTAATACAAATCTCAAAGGGCGGGGCCTGTCCACACACACACTCAAATGTTATCAACACACCTGCTAGCTGCAGAAATGTCCACATGTCAACATGTACACAATACAGATAGTGTTCACACACGCATACTTATGCCTTTAAACCAACTGGTGTGAAATATTTAATTCATTCATACAAACTATTAGTGTAAAGGTGAGCTAACACCTGTGCTCAGGTGAGTCTTTATGTTCTTCTAAAATGGATGTGGAATGTAAAAGAAGGGAGAGGGCGCCCATCCATCCCCACACCAAGACCCCCGTCGCAGCAGCAGCCAGAACCCCCCAACACCACACGGCAGCAGGCAGACAACAACGGCCCCTGGGCGATCACATCCGCCACCCAGGCCAGGGCCAGCAGGACCGCTGTGTAACACTGCATGCAGGTGTTGTCACTGTAATCATGGATTTGTTGGTGGACAAAAACACAAATTTTTAATCTCAAACTAGTTTTCATATGATATTGTTTTATTTTGAAAAACAAGATTGTTTTCAAAGACATCAGGCTTAACCCTAAATATTTTAATGATGTGACATTTCTACATGTCATCAATCTATGAATTCCATCAGGCTGTAAATGAAGTGAAACAAAGTGAAATCTCCAATGACTTAGTCACTGTCTGATTAGAGATGGGAATGAGAAAGAAGCATTAACCACAGTAGGGGACATTTCCAGGGACTTTATTTTGAAGGACAGACTTTCAGATCAGCAGGATTCTGCTTGTTTTGTCCAATTTCCATCAAGTCATTCTACAGATTTACTCATTCATTTTCAGCCTCAGTTTCTGTCCTCGTGGATCAACTCTTTGTATTCATAGAACAATATTGATGAGTAGAAAATCTATGCTAAACTAAGACTAAATTCTAACAGATTTATTAGACTGTAATGGAAATCTATAGACCTTTATGTCATTTATGGACAAATAGAATCTGAAGTTTAACTTTAAACAGGGTTCGTGGAAAACCTGGAAAAGTTTAGAAAATGAAATTTTCTGTAAGGTTTTTTAAAATGTCATATAGTTTTATTATTTTGGATGCAAAAACATAAAAATGAACTAGTTTATCATGACGTTTGAATAGAAATTGTGGCAGAAGTTCAGCCTGTTGCTATCGGTGATGAGTTTTACGTTGGCGTACAGCAGCTGGAATTGTCATCAGTTCAGTTTCTACTTGCTATTCATGGATTGTGAAAAGCTCCAAAATGCTGGAAATGAACAACAAATGTCTTTTCAAGGAGAAGTACCAACTATGGATAATTAAAGTTCAAGTGAAACTAAATTAAACTGAAATCTCCAATGAAGACTCTTTACCAGATTGTCCAAGAAACAAGGCTGAGGGTCGCCTGAAACAACTACAATGTCAATGATCAATGTCCTAAATAGTGTGTACTGATAACACATGTATTGATGGACACCTTTGTGCTCGAACATGGTGTTTGTTATGGACAAACTATGATGAGCACATGGAATTTTTTTAGTTGAATTGAAAACATGCATCTGACAAAAACACTTACTGTTCCACTCTTGATTGACTGTTTTGGAATTTAGTTAAATTATCCTCTGACTCGTCACTCCTGAAGGACCCACAGCTGGATCCAGATCCCGGTCCTTTTGTAGGTTCAGGTTGGTTCCTGTGTAGAATGAAGGTTGCTGGTGTGAGTCCTGAGCTCTGACATGGAGAAGATCATGGACAGTTGGAGATGTTCATCTCACCTCTGAGCTTCGCTCTGGTTGTCATGGTTATCATCTCTCCTTTTAGAGGGAGGGGCTCCCTCCTGATCCATGCTGCTGGATTCACTGGATCCACATCAGCTCACACACACCTTCCAGCTTCACCTGCAGAGGAAACCCTCATCATCATCAGAGGAAGCTGCCATCAGCTGCTGCACTTCTGCTCTCCCTCCACCAGGTGGAGACATGGAGCTGCAGCAGCAACATTTCCATTCAGTCACTTTGACAAAGAAACAACAAACTTCCTGTTTCTACACTTCAGGAAACATGAAGCATCAAGAAAAACAGACAGAAATCAAAGAATGAGGAGAAAAGAAAGAAAGACATGAATTCTTCCTCTCAAAGCTCCAACAGAGACTTTGATTCCACTGTTGAACCTCTAAACTGGAAAACATTACAGGTTACTTGTTCTAAAGTAATCCATTACCTTACTACCATTACCATTACTGTCTGAAAAGTGTAACATGAGTCCTGAGTTACTTTTTAGTTCTTTTCTTTAGAAAAACTGCAGAAGAAAAACTTCTTAAGAGACAAATTTACCACCAAGTTGTTCTCATTTCTATGAAGGAGGATTTGGTTTCATGAAGATTTCAGATAATAAAGTTTATTTCTGGTAAAGTGAAAACAATGTAAACACAATCAGAGGATCAGAATTCAGCTTCTGTGAGTTTAGTCAATAAAAAAAAAAAACTTGGGGTGTTCAGACTGGACATATTGGTTTAAAGTGAACCAGAGTTTGTTTCCACAAATATTCAGTCTGAATAAACCCAAATGGATCCTGGACTGGAACCAGGAAACACTCACTGACCCATCTTTGGAGGTGGTCTCGGTTCATTTACAATTGGTCTGAGCTTTGGTTTGCTCTGAGATTCCTCAGTTTGAAAACAATCCGTCCTCAGAGTGGAAAACTGAAAAAAAAAAAAAACGGCCACCGTAGCCCATGGTCACATGATCTAAACAGATTAGGACAGAAGGAACCGATGAGCCGTAGACAAATATAAAGAAACAATTGTTGTGTAATAAGACAGAAAAAAGGTCCAACTGTTTTATTTGTTATGTTTATTTTAACACAGGTGAAAACGCTTCTTAAAACAGACTTTTCCAGACTGAATTCAACCTAAGAAAAAAGTATAAACAGAACTACAGGCCTGTGAGCTTCAGAAAAAGCAGCTGTTTTATTAAATCAGGTTCTATTATGGAGTACTAGGACCACCTTAAAAATAAAACTATACATTTACGAGAATAAAGTTATACATTTATGAGAAAACACATCTATACTGCAGACGGTGTAACTCCACTTCCTGTGGATCAAGAATTTTCTTCTGAAGACGTCCAGAGTCCTGAAATTCTATAACTTAAATATCGTACAATACTGACTCTTTTACCCATAATCCAACCAGTTTCTTGTCATAAGATTACAACTTTTGTCTCACAATTGTATTACTTTATTCTAGTAAATGTATTTATTTTTTTATTTTGATGGAGTCTCCAATATTCTGCCATAAAGCTCAAATGACAGAACTAGAAAAACTAGACAGACAACTCTGTGCTAAAAACAGACGAAACACAACAACTAAAGTTTAGGGTCACAGTAGACTAACAGCAGATTGAACACAATCAATGCTGATATGAAAAAATAGAATTTATATTTGGTGAAGAAAAGCAGAAAAATCTTTGTTTTCATCCACTAAGGCCTCATGGTCTCTCTGCTACAAACATTTCTATTCTAGGTTGTTTGTCTGATGGAATCTGAGAGTTCCTGAACATGGAATGAGGAAATATGACTCTACTGTGTTCCAGCACACAGTTACCTGGAACTGTAATCTATTACTTTAGTAATGAGTTCTCACACAGACTTGGATGGAGGAGAACAGGAAGGTTTGGAGTCAGAAATGAAAAAACACAACAAGCATCAGCTGATTGTTGTTGACTTGATGAAGAAGAGTCCTCCATGTTGTTGATCAGTAATGATGAAGCTTTGGAAACAGCAGAGTGATGAGAGTTTGCAGAGAAAGAAGAAGATCTTCTCCAAACATTCAGAAACAAACAGTCAAGTTAGTGAAGACAAAGTTCCAGAAACAAACTCACTTCAGTTTCTGCAAAGAGATGAAGAGGAAGAAGAGTCTCCACTCACCGTGTCAACGCAGCTGCAGCACAGATCACTGACTCACAACCAGGAAGAGTCCACCTGGATGGAGGCGGGGCAGCACAGGTGGGCGGGGCAGCAGGTGGAGCAACTGAAGTGGAAAATTTAACATCAGATTCAGACTGTGAGCCTTCCTGGAATCAAACCCTCAACCTGCCTGTTGTCTACCAAGGGAACACCCACTGCTGCACAGTCAGAGGATCAGGATTGGATCAGGCTTAATCCTGACATTAAAAAGGGGGCGGGGCTTCTTGTTGGAGGTGAAATGACTGTCAGGAGCTGCAGGATGTTTGTAAAGTGACCTGAGAATTTGAGGTGAAGATGGAGGAAGAAACATCCCATAAACACAGCAGGACGTCTACAGAAACTAAAGACAGAACAAGTTCAACCAGAAACCTGACAGTCACTGGGAGGAGGGGCGGAGCTTCAAGCTGTCAGATTGACAGATAGTTGATCTCAGTGAAGGTCATGTGACCTTCTGCTTTCTGTTCTCCTCCTTCCAGACGTGCATGAACTCCCGTCATCTGTCATCTACTGACACTGAAGCAGAAACTTCCAGCTCAACGTTTCAAATCCACAAGATCCTAAAACTGAAGGAAAATGACTGAAGAACAAATGGATTTGATGATGAAGAATTATTAGTTTGATTACAGTTTTTATTGGAGTTTTAGAGGAATATTGTCGGATTCTGTTTAGGATTCAGATGTTTTTAGGATTTAGATGTTTTCAGGATTTTGATGTTTTCAGGATTTTGATGTTTTTAGGATTTAGATGATGGCTCTCCTCTGCTAAAGCTCAGAACTGAGCAGATTGAATCTGAATGTGAACAAGTCAGAAAAGCCGTTTGAGGCAGAGATTAGATCACAAAGAAAACATCAAACTGAAAGAATGTGGATCTTCCAGATCTGTCAGAGCTTCCAGGAAAAACTCTGACAGATTCCAACAGAGAGAAAGATGTGAGGAGCAGAAAAACACTTTAGTTTGACACTTTGATCCATGCAGGAAGTTTAGACAAAGTCCAGAAAAAGAGTCCCATTGATCTTTCCAAACATCCAAATCTCTGTTTTCCCTCAAAGGATCAGGATCTTCAGGTCTGGGTGTTTCTCTTCTCCACCTCATACCTGCTGATCTTCCTCCAACCACCTGAGTCTGTTTTCTGTTCCTGTCGTCTTTCAACTCTCTGCAGAGACTTTCCTTCTCGTCTGTCTTCCTCATCCATTCCTTTGCTGTCAGATCAACTGTCAGGTTGTTGCATCACAGCCGACATGTTGGAGTTTGTAGCAGGAGCTGTGATGCCTTCATGGTCGTGGTGGTCGTCTGTTCAAAGCAGAAATGTTCCTTTGAGCTCAAACACATCATCAGCTTTTAGGAATTGATCTCCAAACATCAACACTAGCCGCATTTACATGCGCAAAAGTAATCGGAAAGAAAGAACGCGCTGTTCGGAATAGTCTGCCCTGGTCAGACTCGTTCGGATCAAACTTTCTTTGCGATCGAGATAGGTGGGTTATACCGATCCTTTATCCGATCGTGTTGCATGTAAACGGTCATTCCGATCGTGTGTCACTTCTGCTCTGGTTTACGTCACGCATAGATGGTGTTTCACTGAGAGAAAGCTTTGGAGCTCAAACGGGTCCGACCAGCTGCTCAGCGGAGGCCCCGCATAAAGCACCACCCCGCTGGCTCTCCCCTCTCTTTCACCCTCATGAGGGAGATGCGGGGGGGATGCGTGCCCACTGACGTCTGGACCCGAGCTCTGCGTTCGGGCTCCAGTGCCAGTGGACCGAGTGAACCTCTCTGAGCAGAGCAGCCCGATTTTTTAATGTGTTTGAGGGGGGGGTGCTTTGTTACTTGTCTGTTTTTGTTATTTTGTTGTGTGTGAGAGTTCGGACAGCGAGCGGACCCGCCGCTCTGGGTTAGCGGCTGCAGGACTCATGAGAACCGAAAAAAAAGACTGATGTTATTCACACACATTTACGTGCAGCAAAGATGCAGATTGTAGCGTTTCTCGCACGGTCCTGGATTTTGTGTCCATCAAAAGGCTAATGTTGTTAGCCCGTGTTGTTAGCCTCTCCTAATACTGGGTTCTTCCAGCTCCGTTCTTACACAAAAAAGCAGTGACCACATGGATTAAATATAAAATGATGAGCGAACAGGACCTTCATAATGTTCATAAAATTAATAAAAGCCTGTTTGGAAGATCGTCTCATATATTACCGAGCTGCTAAATAAATATATGTGACAGCAAAGGTTTGTTTACAACGGGACTCATTTCCGCTTCCGGTATTTTCAACAGTACTGCGCATGCCCAAATGATTTATTCCAACCGAAAATGTGAGCCATGGGAACGTTTGTTCTAATCGGATAAAGGTTTTCTGTGCCCATGTGCACGGGTGAATTTTAACCTGACCATTGATCTGATCAAGATATTTTGCCCATGTAACCGTGGCTACTGTTCTGATTTTAGGGAACATTCCTAGTTTCTCTGTGAATCTTTTCTGATCACATTGACTGAAAGCTCTGCTCTGACCTCTGACCTCTTTACTGCTGACAGAAACATCAACATTCAGACTGTTTGGAACAAGATTCTGAGCTTGAGAGCAGCTCTGACTGAAAGAATGTGGATCTTCCAGATGATCTGTGGGACTTTTTCTCTGTCGTTGGAGGAGGAGCAGCTTTAGTCTGGAAGAATGTTCTGCAGCAGAACCACATTCCTGAAGGACTTCCTTGTTCCTCAGTAGCAGGGCATGTTTGAACGGCTGCAGATTCTTCAAAAGATCAAGGTTTCCTGCAGCTGGATTGAAGGAGTGCTGCCCCCTGGTGGACAGGAACTCAGCAGTGAAGCTTCAGGATGGAGTCGATTCCAACAGATCAGGGGCCTCATTTATAAAACTTTGCGTAGGATTTGCGTCAGAAGTGGCGTACGGATGAAACATAGGACGTGCGTACGCACAGAAATATTCAGATTTATAAAACCGTGCGCACGCACATCCTACGCATCCTTCCCTTAATAAATCACAACCAATTCTAAATGCTGCGCAGCTTCATGACAAGCCCATAGTTGCCCATAAATAGTCCGTGAAACGCCCACAAATGAATATTCATTGATGGTAAAATCATGTCAAACACAGAGAGGAAATCAAAAAAACGGAACTTCACTCAATATGAAGTAGAAGTTATCGTTGGCGAGGTGGAAAAGAGGAGAAAAATGTTGTTTGGAGGGCACAGTTACTAATGCCAAAAAGGCACGTGAGTGGCAAACGGTGGCAGACGCCGTAAATGCTGTAGCCTCACAACCTCGGACCGTGGCCGAAATAATAAAAAAATGGTCGGACATCAAAGTCGAGACAAAAAAACGTCTGGCGCTGCATTGCCAGAGTGTCTGCCATGGGTGGGGGACAGGGGACACCGGAGCTGACCCCTCTTGATGAGAGACTGGTGGCAATAATTGGGGAATCCCTTTTACGTGGAGTGGTGACTGAGGGAGGGGGACACAGACGCGCCAGATGCACCGGGTGACACCCCCCCAAAAGCTCCAACCGGACGGCTGGAGGAAGTGGGAACCGGCTCATAAGCCACTGGTCCTCGTTTGCCAGCAAGTCTTCTTGCTGTCTAGAGATGCGTTCACTCTGAATGCTTCCATTTCTCACATCTTCTAAGATCCAAGATCATCCATTGTGCGTCATTACGCATTGTGATGGGGCATTTTATTTCCATCCATTTAATTGCATCTGACAAACTACAGATGTCTGTAATAATCCACGTGGAAATGGGAAATTGCTCAGCACAAATGGAATTTCTTGTTGCTTTCTGAATGGTTGAGACATACGCCATACATTGTTTTATCAAAAATAAAACAAACTAAAGGCATATGCATGAATACCATAATTCCTCGTCTGTCTGTCTGTCTAATTGCACCTATATCTGCTCCGCCAGACGGACACATTGACGAGAATATCAGCTTTGGACATTGTTTCGTTCTGTTAACTATATTATTTATGAGGATGAATTGCACAACTTGCCAATATTGCAGAACATATTTCACTTTTCTTTTTGCAAATATGTGTTCATTTGAATTTCTGTTGTAATTTCCGTTTGATTTTTATTTGTTTGTTTCACTGCTGTTCGATCAAACGGGTGTTCGTGTAGCTGTTCATTGTGAGACTTGCTTTGTGAAGTCTTCATGTTATTTATGAGGCAGTATTGTCATTTTCACGTGTGGAGGGTGGAGAGGACTTTCTCCACACAGTATCACAGTATGCATTAAACCACAGAGAAGATCGGTGAAGAAGAAGATCCTCCTGAGATGTGAGTAAACCTGGAGGATGACTAGAAGAAACGTCTCTGTGAGAGTTTGAGCTCCAAGACGGAGTTTGCTTGTGAAGAGGAGGAAGAGGGAACATGTCTTCTGTCCTCTCAGAGTCCCACATTTTCTCACTCCTGAACATCTTCATTCCACCACCAAGTCTCCTGATCTCCTCATTCCAGATGAAAGATCAAGGACCTTCTCCCAGTGTCCATGATGACTTCAGCTGCAGCTCATCTCGAAGAACCTCCTGATCCTCAGTTATACATGGATACTTCATCAAGATCTGATGCTTCAGCTGAAGACAGCAAAGAGTCATCAGCATAGAGGAGAACTTTCAGCTCAGAGAACAGAGACATTCCTAGATTTACTGGAGGAAGAAGAAGAAGCTAAGATGAAGAAACAGGGAGGAGTGAAAACAGAACCATCTCTGGAGCTTTTAGCTCTGATTGGACCAAAAAACATGGAGATTTTTAAGGCTTTAGTCCAACAAAGAACAGTGACGTCTGGTAGAGAAATGTACCCGCCACAGTTTTGGATGATTCCACAATCTGAACCATTTTCCTGGTTTGGATTTTTTTAAGGAAATGGAAATCTTCCCGACAACAACCAGGGTTTTGTTGAGGAGTAGAATAAATGTTATCATCAAAGTTAATAACTAACAACTAACTTTTACTTTTTTTGCATGTTTTTTGTCTCATTTACATAAAAAAGATGACAAACAAAGCAGAAAACTGTTCTCTCAGTGTTTCTTTTCTAACTTTTTTCTGAAAATCAGAACCAAACCATCACTTAAAATCATCATCCTGGTCATATTTTCACTTTTAAGACTTTATTTAAACTCAATTTCATTCATTAAAACTATTGAAATGGGAAAAAGAACTAGCAACATTTATGTATTTATTCATTCTTCAACAGAGACATTGCACATTAAAAGCATGGCTTTTATGAGCCAGAATTAGCCCAAAGGCTATCTTTCATCTGTAATCCCCGGACAGGTGTTAAACCTAAAAACCTCAAAGCATCAATTAATTATATTAACCGAAAAATATCTATGTACAGTAAACAATAATTTAAAATACATAAATGTATACACACAGTGGGAAATAAAAAGCAATATAAAAGACACAAAGGTGACAGGTCAGAAAAGGAGGAGCAGTCATTAATATTATTCAATGAAGACATGTTTGTAGTGATATAAACCAGTTTTTTAGGTGCTTTTTAAACAGAGTGTAAGTGGTGAGGTCTCTAAAAATGTGAGTAACTGAGTTCCACTCTTGTGCTGCTGTTACAGAGAATGTGCTCTGGCTGAAGGCACTTCTCCAAAGAGAAACTATACTCTCAAAAATCATTGAGAGTCTCGGCGGAATACCGTGAGTAACATTAGTCCCGCCTCGGCGCAAAGTTAATATATGGGGGAAAAAACAAACAAACAATAAAACCAAAAAACCGAAACACTACAAACGGGAACGCAACCGAAATTGCCGTACTAAAACGGTTCGGTACGACATACCTGGACCGTTATACCCTAATATATATACATGTTGCTGTCAAATCAGAGCTTAAAATAACGGACAACTGTGAAACTTTATTAGCATGAATGGGAGCTCAGACACACCCCTTTTCACATCAAACCTCAAGATGAAGAAAAAAAAATCAAATGTTAATGTAGGGACTGACTTTATATTTTAGCATGACTTTTAGAATACAGAGATTTGAATTATAAAAGTGAATGAAATAATTAGAATTCTACATAAAATTTGTATTTTTAACACAGATTAGTGGACACATTTATTTGATTATTACTTACAAGCCTACATCTCATGATGGCAGGTGGGGATGCATGAGTGCCTCCCCTCACCTCTCCTCCCTGGTTGAAATGTGTTTATTTGAGGAACTAAAACCTTCCAAATCGACTTTAAACTCATCCAAATTATGTCCACCTGCCCAGAGCAACTTGTGGCTGCAGATTGGACAAAAACGCTGTTTGAAAGAAGCTTTTTAGAATCTCTGTGAAATGCTCCAGTGTTCATCTGCCATGTCTTCAAACATCTCATTTAGGACAAAGTCAAGTAAAAAGGAAACCGTGAGCTTTCCGGCTGAAGCAGAGCGGGATGCTGGCTGTAATTGCTTCTCTTTCCCCGGATTCCTTTGCAGGAGGAGCAGCGTCTGTCCAGGAGACAGAAAAGTGGCCTCAACGCTGGGACGAGCAAACAAAGAGGTGAGTGAATGTTTCCAGAGCAGGTACAGGTCAAACGCTGAAAGAGGGCTGACCAAGGAGGCTTTGAAGATCTGGCTGTGGCACCTTAGGAACTTTGACCCTAAATGTCTTCAGCCTCCATCCTTGAAGACAAAGAACTCTCAGAAAACAAGATTCCTGCTGCAATTGACTCGGCTTCTAAAGAACTTTAATTTTCTTCTCAGGAAGATTTTCAACCAGTAAGTTCTTCATGTCTTTGATTGGCCGATCTTTGTCTCTAAAGTCTTTTTTGGCGTTTGCTCCCATTTCTCTCTAAGCTTGGTGAGCATTTAAGGAGCCTTCAAGGATGTTGAGTTGAGGTGGTTTTGTACAGCAGTGAACGCTCTGCTCTGTTTTTCTTGGCTTGTTTCCCAACGAGGCTTGAACTCATTGTTCCAGGAATTTTCAGATCAAATGGATTTGAGTGCAACAACTTTTCCTCCTGCAGATCTTCCAGATGTCCAACCAGTAGGTGCTGCTTCAACTTCTGGTTTCTCTCTTCTTCCTTTCTGACCTCCTTTCATGGAGGTTTATCTCCTTCATCAAAGTTGCATTCAGTGACTTCTTCTATGACAGTGTGCCGTGGGAGATGGTCAAGTGTGCCTCGGGAAATTACTGATTTTCACTGATCTAACAACATTTCCCATCTCCAGGATTTCAGCTCTGTGTTCATCCAAACAGGCCCTGATAAAACACTGAGTAGTTAGGAGTATGAAACATCATAAAACACTTTTCTATGTGTTCATTTGATTCTATTAAATACATTTTGATAAGAATGACGGTACCACGATTTAGCTGCAGCATCAGCTGTTTTCAGAAAAGTCCCACCCCTTTAACTGTCTCCACCAATCATTCTTGGATTTCTTAATCACATGTCATCAGTCTGACCAATCAGAAGTGGTTAAAGTCTTCACTTCCTTGTTCTGATTCTGCTGATAAAGTCTCTCAGTTCCAACCAAAATACCAGCTAAAGCTCGTCTTTAGTGGTGTAGCTTTCCACAGAATCCGGTGTCAGACCGTGGAACAAGAGAACAAAACCATGAAGCTCAGAGAAGAGAGTCTGTCTGCCATCACTACATCTCCCATGATGCATTGAGTTAAAGTGACAGTGTCTCAGCGCACAATGAGTCTTCCTTGTTAAACGTCTTGAAACAACAACAAACACGCATCAAACAGTTTTAAATCTTCTATCTTTACTTTTATTACTGTCATGGCACCTCTGTCAGCCCCACTCCTCTGCTCCTGACTCCACCAGCTGTGACCAATTCATCCTCATCAACTCTGCCGTTCTTCAGGAGACCCAGCTCCACAACTCATCGCCAGATCGTTACCCCTTACGGTGACTAACCAGGGGCCTGTTTCAGAAAGGAGGTTAAGTGTAAACTCTGAGTGAGTTAACCCTGAAATCAGGGAAACTCTGGGTTTTCCGTTTCAGAATGGGAGGTTTGTTAAACCAGAGAAAGCAGAGTAAGTCAAACCCGTTTCTGAAAGAGAGGTAACTTATACTCGGAGTCAGTGTCCATGGTTACTTTTGCTGTGAACCTAACCTGGTCGGGAGCAGGTTTTATTCTCTAAACTCAAGGTTTCTGCTGGTCCCCTCCCCTTTTTAAAGACAAAGCGGTATTTTTCGCTTTAACCTTCATTGCCCACAATTCTGTCACACAGAGACAAGCTAAGTGACAAGAATGACTTGTTCTTTTTTGGAGGACCCAGTAGACGAGGAGGCTGCATTAATTCATAGAGAATTACCACAACAAGAAAAAAAAGAGATAAATAAAAAAAGAATACCACAATGAATAAATTCAAGTCACAATTTATTTGGTCTTCCTTATTTCCTACAAATTGAACAGCAACAGTAAGAATTCAATATTCTCCCAAAACCTTTATAGAATTCACCAATCACAATACACACCATACCTGTAGCTTGTGTTTTAGGATCTCAATTTCCAGATCTGACTTAAGGATCGATCTAAGTAGGACATCTCTTTATCAGTTTTCTCTATTTGTTTAATAAGATGAAGTCTATATAACTCCTTAACTGGTAACTGAAAGTACAGTAGTGTGGGGTTAAATCTTGTTCATTCAACATAAATTCCATAGAATAACACTCTGGCATTTACTGTACGTCACTGAACTGTGTTCATCCGTGCAGAGGAGTTTGATGGACCCTCCTCCTCCTCCTCCTCCTCCCCCTCCTCCTCCTCATCCTGCAGCAGTTGTTCCTCCACACTCTGGAGGGTGGGGACGGGGGGGGGGGGGGACAAGAATAGGTTAGTCGACACAATAATGTGAATGTGATTGTGAAGATTGTTTGACATGTACAAACATAAGATTACCTCTATAGGTCTGTCGGTATAAGCAGACAGTGTGTCATCCTCTACATCCCGAGAAGATGAGCATTTGGTTGAGCACACTTTATAATACTACTTGTGCTAATTTCTGGTGTGTTATGTAGGCTACTTACAACTGCCTGGGGTTCAGTTGTGATGGGAGGGTCTAAAAGGAAGATATTACCATCAGAATCTGTTGATACCAATGCAAAACCCAATGCAATGTTAAAATATTACATATATATATATATATATATATATATATATATATATATATCCAAGTACTGGTGCTTCTGAGTGGCTTGAGGCTGGCATTTTGCACATTTGAAGTGAAAATATATATAAAGTGTGTGGGTGGGGGGAGGCCTCTTACATTTTATGAAGGCACTTGTGTCCTGGGGAGGGACTGGCTCTGATGAACTCCCTGCAGGAATTCCCTCAGCCACCGGCCTTCCACTGTTCAGACTCAGGGCCATCTCCTCAGCATTTGTCAGAGGTGGGGGTGCAGGGCCTCCCCCTGTTTTGCTAGTCTGTGCCTTCTTTCTTCGTTAATTTGAGCAGCTCTGTTTTCCCACGCTAACTGTCTCTGTTTTGCAGATGCAGCGGTGTTGCTTTTCTTCTGGAATATGTGCTCATATTCACTGTAACTCTGCAGCAGCACGTCAAGTTCAGCTGGAGAAAAATATGCAGACCTCTTTGTTTCCACGGTTCCCATGGGGACTCGTAATATCTGCGCTCCATTGATAATGGCTTCTTATGGTCGCAGTGCGCACGCTCAACTCCGATTCAGTCCACTCAGAGTTGATTAACCTTACTCTGATCAGCTTCTCTGAAACAGAAAACTCAGAGTTGTTAATCTCCCGATTGACCAACTCAGAGTTCAAGTTCAACCTCAGAGTTGGTTGAACCTCCTTTCTGAAACAGGGCCCAGGGGGGTATTCCAGGAAGCATGTTTAAACTAGCCTGACTTTAAGCCTGAACTCTGGCTGAAATCCGCCTGAACTTGCTTACTCTGGGTATGTCGGTTCCAGAAGACCGGATATGAGTTGGCGTAATTACGCTCGACTTGGTAACCCTGGGTTAACGCACGTGCACAGCAGGTACATAAAGACATTCTCAATAGATCGCCGATTTCTGGAGTCACCATGGAAACGCGTGGGGAAAAAAAAGAAAGCGCGACACTTGAGACGGAAGTGAGACGGAGTCTGAGATTTCATTGACGGCGTATGAAGATTATACGTCCAACAAAAAAGTAGCACGGCTGCATCATCAAAAAAAAAAAAAGAATTTCTGCTTGGAGAAAATCAACAGACAAAGTAAACGCACGAGTTTCTGATCTTGTTTCCATTTTCCTTGTGACGCATATATATATATATATATATATATATATATATATATATATATATATATATATATATATATATATATATATATATATATATATATATATAACTCTCATATGTCTAAGTTTGAGCCGGTGAATATGCTAATTTTTATAACAATAAAAAAGACGGTAAAAAATGCACGGAGTGCAAAAATTAATTAAATAATTTCCCATCATTGAACTTGCAGAGTGGAAGTGTAGGGGTGCTATAAAAACTTGTCATCCTCTCCTTCGCTCTCACTCGTGGTGCTGTGACATAAGCACAGAAGGACAAAATAACTCGACAAAACACGGCAAAACACAGTAAAACAGCTAAACAACTAAACATATTTAGTCAAAAAGCCACACTTCAACCCAAATCCGTCCAGACAGGCAAAGGGAATGATATCCCAGAATCCCTTGCGGTGCCGATCTAACAGCAGCACCAAAGTTACGCCTACTTAATTGAATTAATTTGAATGAAAGGAAAATAATTGTCTGAAAACTATGTGTTATTTTTAAGGTGACTTAACAAAAAAATGATTTCTCTTAACTGAAGCAAATAATTAAGTTAGATCAAAGTAAACAAGTTTATTTTTCCAACATCCATATATGGTCTTATCACCCTCTCACTGTGGAAAAAGTATTATCTGAGCTTCTTCATCCACTAAATCATCTTCAAATGGACACGCCATGCTGCTTCACCTCTCTCAAAACAAACTAAGCTTCAACTAAACCTGCTCCGGACCAGGGGCCTGTTTCAGAAAGGAGGTTAAGTGTAAACTCTGAGTGAGTTAACCCTGAAATCAGGGAAACTCTGGGTTTTCCGTTTCAGAATGGGAGGTTTGTTAAACCAGAGAAAGCAGAGTAAGTCAAACCCGTTTCTGAAAGAGAGGTAACTTATACTCGGAGTCAGTGTCCATGGTTACTTATGCTGTGAACCTAACCTGGTCGGGAGCAGGTTTTATTCTCCAAACTCAAAGTTTCTGCCGGTCCCCTCCCCTTTTTAAAGACAAAGCGGTATTTTTCGCTTTAACCTTCATTGCCCACATTCCAGTCACACAGAGACAATCTAAGTGACAAGAATGACTTGTTCTTTTTTGGAGGACCCAATAGACGAGGAGGCTGCATTAATTCATAGGGAATTATATTTACCTCGTACGAGGATTTTGAGAGGACTCGATTTTTTGTCATTTCCCCATACGTTTTTGTTTGAGCGTTACCGTTTTTTGTTGCAGTCAATTACATATATACAATGAAAACAACATTAGATATTGCTATGTAGATGTTTCATATGTCAAATATTGTCAACAAAGCCTACATCATGACATGCTCACATTTGACCTGATTGAATTGTGTTTTTATACTTCATTTTTAGCAGCTGCCATGTTCTTTTAATTCCTGCAGGATTGCATCTACATGAAAATGAAATCAGGGACATTGAATCAGATCAATGTAACAATTACTTTTTGGAAACACAATTTGCTAGTACTGCTTACTTTCTTAATCCCATATAAACCTATACCACATGATCAATACAAGGGTAGTGTTGCAGCGTGTGTGGGCTGAGAGGGGTGCGATCCACGAGAGACAAGGGGAGGGGCGAGTGCAGGTGCAGATGGGGGGGGGGGGGGTGAGCACGGAGCGGAGGTGTGTGCGTGGTATATATTGTGTGTTCGGAGGACGGAGCACTTAGTTAAATAAAGAGGAGGTGTCGTTCCCAGAATAACTGTTTTGGGGTCATTCTTAATCCGCTCTGGAGGTTGAGGGTTTCGAACGGGGAAGTGAACCCCGAAGAAGGATTTCCTTCAGCCCTGAAGGAAATCTCCCCTGCGCTTCTGACCACGATCGGAAAGACGAGAGGAAAGAAAGGAGAAGTCTTCACGCAGCGAAAGGTTCAACAGTAGACACAAGTTCACTTTTAAAAACACAATTGAATGTATTAATATTAAACTGACCAACGTTTGCAAGAGGGGAAGGTTAACAAAAAAGTCCTCTAAACATGTTTAGAGTCTAAACATTACCGACGTTAAATGCATTTTTCCCCCAGATTGGTTCTGTACACTATGCAGCATTTCATGCAATTACACCAGGAATAACACTTCAAAAGTACACCTAAATATCGCCATTTTTTAATTTCACACCTTACGCTACTTAAAAAGTTATTTATTACAGCCAATATTTTATACCAATGATTTAAATGCAAACTTATGCATTAACGTGAGCAGCTATGTTTTCCCACGCTAACTGTCTCTGTTTTGCAGATGCAGCGGTGTTGCTTTTCTTCTGGAATATGTGCTCATATTCACTGTAACTCTGCAGCAGCACGTCAAGTTCAGCTGGCGAAAAATATGCAGACCTCTTTGTTTCCACGGTTGCTATGGTGACTCGTGATATCTGCGCTCCATTGATAATGGCTTCTTATGGTCGCGGTGCGCACGCTCAACTCCGATTCAGTCCACTCAGAGTTGATTGACCTAACTCCGATCAGCTTCTCTGAAACAGAAAACTCAGAGTTGTTAATCTCCCGATTGACCAACTCAGAGTTCAAGTTCAACCTCAGAGTTGGTTGAACCTCCTTTCTGAAACAGGCCCCAGGTTATGTTCAGAGCATGAGTTGCCGTGGCAACTTGACCTACCCTGAGACATACCTCCATTGAGACATACCTCCATTTCTGGAACCGAAAGCTGAGGTTATCAACTTCCTTAGCCTCAAACTTATCGTGGGAGCTAGCATAACCTGCTTTCTGGAATACCCCCCAGATCTCAGTCTCGCTCATGTTTATGCATCCTATGCTGATCTCACAACTAACGTTATTATTCCTGTCTCAGGATTCCTGCTCTCGAGTGTCACCTGTGTGGAAGTCAGTTCGAGCCCCCCTGCTGTTGTGGAAACACCACGCTACGCTAGCCGCGCTACTACCTCCAGCCACGCCTCAAGCTTCATTCCTCTCTGGATCACATTCACGCTATCACCATCTTCCTGAAAGGAAAGAATAAAAATCCTTACTTACCTCTCACCTACCTGTGTCCTCATTCTGGGTTCCAGCATCTGGGTCTGCCGCTCCTCCAAATCATGACAATTACATCTTTTAGAAAAAAAAAGCTGCAACTTCCACCTTGTTCTGCCACAATTATCACAAAAATGCATGTGAGATTGCAGAGCTGTAGATCAATACAGACTGAGTTTCTCCTTTTTTTAATTTTTGGATGCTGGTGTGCCGCGGGATTTTTGTCAAGGTTAAAGTGTGCCGTGGTTCAAAAAAGGTTGGAAAACACTGGGCTATGGGGGTTCAGAAACATGCAGGTGAACAAGGTGAGAACACTGAACAGTTCTTCAAACATTGTTTCTTATTACAGTTTTATATTTTAAACTTTTTTTAAATGGCTGTACTCTCAAGTGTTGAGCTCAAAAACAACCTCAGTCCAACCTTCGGAACTAAACTGGTTTTCCCTTTGATGGTTCGTCAAATCCAGATTTCTGGGATGGTCCAGTCTGGTTGAAGCTCTTTGGGAGGAATTTAGTTGGGATGGACATGGTTTTGGTTTAGTCTGGTTCTGATGTTCTTGGGTTTTCTGGTTCAACTGTGATTGTGAGTCATTGAACACTGATTTAGAGCAAATGCTTGTTGGTAGATTTGTTCACAGGAAGTGGTGGCCTGGAATGTTATTGATGGTTTTGAAACAAAGATGTTAAATATTTTTCCCAGCTTTAAACACAGAGTCACTGCTCACTATATGGTAAGTCAAACCATTTTACTTAAATACTCCATAATGAGATTACTGATTACTGATGTCTAGTAATTTGTAATAATTTCTCAAATTACACAATATTTTTAAAGGACAATATGTACATAATTTTATTACTTAAAATTGTATTACTTACCATCAGTCCACCGGGGAGCTGCAGCACAATAACTGTCCACTTGATGCTGAGAGAGACAGTGGAGCTGATCTCAGATCAGTTCATGCTGCAGCTCTGACACTGCATGACACGGCTACAGTAAGGAGCGTTCACGGATCATGTGAACGGCTCTAACGGGCTCCTTGTTCAGTCTGCAGGGTTTGGGGGGTTAAAAACTGGGAAATCTCCATGACACACCCGTGTCTCACTTACTAACCCTTATGTGTTGTAGAAGTGTCCTCTAGGATTTGTCCCCCACAGCATGAACATAGCAAAAAGAAACATTTTTCTCTACGGTTCACTGAGCGGTCTATGACCTTGACGTCCTGTAGGTCACCTGTGTCGGTGACTGAGGCAGTAGAGGTGGAAAGGATTGCTGGTTCTATTCCTCCTTTTGTCTGATGAATGGAATAGATTGATCTCAGTTGTGTTTCTGATCAAATTTATCATCAAATTCAAAAGATGAATTTTTAGTTTACTGGGAAAAAACAAAAATCAAAACATTATCACCCGAGGCAAATTGGAGGCAAAAAGAGCAGACTTTGAGTTTCTGTCATCAGCCTGTGATGAAACTTATGTTTCTGAGAGGAGAGGACGATTTCTGTCTGATGACACTACAGACCGCCTGCAGGGTGAATGAGATTGTACACACCAATATACTTCTACATATATAGATACAGTTTTAATAACATACTGTTACGCTGAAATTGTTTCATTAATGTCATTCCTGTTTCAGCAAAGTCCTAAAGTCCATTTTTTAACAATTATGCATTAAAGGAAATGAAACAACATGGTTGCGCACCAGGCCTGTCCTGCCCCCTCCTGGTCATCTTCCAACCTCTTTACCCCCTTGTTCCTTTATTGCCCCCCATCTCTAATACCCCACTCTCTCTCTGTTTTCTGTCCCATCCAATAGAAATGTACACAAATAGGATAAAAGTAAAGTAGAAAAGTATAGAAATAAACAATTCCTATTGTAAAAGTGTTCACCACTAGAGGGCCTCAGCTCTGATCTGTTCGCTCAACTGATGATAAAAAAAAGTCATAATTCTGGAACCAGAACAGATGAAGCTGAGATCCATGAAACTCAAAGACAAAATAGATTTGAATCTGGTTTCAGATCTAGTTTTTATTGAATTATGATGCAATGAATTAGAGGAAAGTATGAAATGTTCAGTGGTCTTTTCTCAACGATTACTAGAGTATTTGTTAGTAAAACCCTACAAACCAAATGTCCTTTAATTTCTACACTAAAGGGGAGAAAAAATTAAGACCTGGCCTTTTGATTCAAAGCTCAAAAATAGTCTTCCATTGTCTTTGACCCCCTCTTTAGCTATTATTGGAAAGTTAGGCTTTGAGTCACGTTCACCAATCATGTCAACAAGCACAAAGCTGAAAAACTGACTTCAAAGGACTTGAATCCAAACCAGTGAGTTATGTGACCACAGCGTTTGTCCATGTCTCCAGTATGAACATTCTGGTCACATGACAACGTTGGAGGTTTCTGAATGAAACTCTGTGTTTGTTTGTAAATTAGAGTTTCTGGAACAGCTTCATGTGAAGTTTCCGCCTTAGCATGAAACTGTTCCACATCGCCGTCTTCAACACCGCGGGTCTGGACGTTCATTTTCCTACAGTCTGATATCCCCGTATAGTATCCCATCTCTCTGGTCACGTCGCTGTCCACAGATTTCCCCTCTACATCATCACACCAAAAGGCAAAGGAATCTGGCCAATCTGCGTCACCTCCCTCGTCACTCTCAGCCAATCACAAAGCAGCGTTCTGTTAAACTCTGTCTTCTCAACACCCGCTCCCTCAACAAAAAGGCTCTCATCTTAAATGAACTTATCACAGACAAAAAACTTGATTTTCTCTGTTTAACTGAAACCTGGCATAAACCTCTGGATTACTTCTGCCTCAACCAAGCCACTCCTTCAGGATACACCTACATTGAAAATGCCCGCACGGATGGCCGTGGTGGGGGTACCGCTGTCATTTATAAAAAGGACATTAAAATCACTGCCATCTCCTTGCCAACAACAGACTCCTTTGAACATACAGTCTTCAAACTACCTGGCCCCACCCCCCTTGTCACTGCTGTAATCTATCGACCTCCCAAACCAAACGCCTCTTTCCTCTCTGATCTGACTGATTTACTGACCCAACTCTCTGCCATATCACCATCCATCCTCCTTATTGATGACGTCAATTTTCATATTGATGACTCGCAATCTAAACCTGCTTCAGATTTCTTGGATTTACTGCAGTGTTTTAATATCATTCAACATGTCGATTTCCCCATTCACATTCATGGTCACATTTTGGATCTCATCTGCACAAATGGCATCTCGGTTTACAATCTTTCCAGTCAAAATCTTCACATATCCGATCACCTAGCCATAAGACTGGACATTGAATTTTCTCTGCCTGCACCTATAATCAAGCGTAAAATAACCTTCCGTTACCTCAAATTTGTCTCTCCTGATGTACTGTCAGCCTTCCTTGCTGCTAAATTGTCCGTCTCTCCTCCTCCCCTGTCTAACAATCCTACAGAACTTGTAAACTTCTACAATAGCACCCTCTCCTCCTGTCTTGACCAGTTGGCTCCCACTAAAACAAAAAATGTCTCCTTTATCCACACAGCACTCTGGTACACCACTGAACTCCGCACCATGAAATCCCGGAAACGACAGCTTGAGAGACTGCATCACAAAACTGGACTATCTGTACATCTCCAGATGTACATGGATTTCACTCAACAGTACAAGAATGCCCTCAATACTGCCCGGTCATCCTATTTTTCCAACATCATTCATACAAACTCCAATAATCCAAAAACTTTGTTTTCTAAAATCCTGAGGCCTAGTGATAACTCCTCTTCATCTTTCACCGCGGCATAGTGCAACTCCTTCCTGTCCCACTTCCAATCCAAAATCGACACAATCTACAGCTCCCTCACTCCTAATCCAGACCCCCCTCCAGAAACTTCAGCCCCTTCCTCCAGTTTGCAGCTCTCTGAATTTTCTCCATTCTCCTCTGTGGAAATTCACAAGCAGCTGATAGCTATCAAAGCCTCCACCTGCAATCTGGACCCCATTCCCTCCTCCCTTGTTAAAGGTTGCTGTCCTATCATCTCCGCACTCATCACAACAATAATTAACTCTTCACTGTCCTCTGGTACCGTTCCCCAGTCTCTCAAGCTCGCAGCTATAACCCAGATCCTGAAAAAACCTGGTCTTGACCCCGACAATATTGCAAATTTCCGTCCCATCTCCAACCTGCCATTTCTGTCCAAAATACTTGAACGAGTGGTTGCCTCCCAGCTCAAATCGCACCTAAACTCAAATAATCTGTTTGAACCCTTTTAATCTGGTTTCTGGCAACAACACAGCACTGAAACAGCTCTGCTCAAAGTCTCCAATGACATCCTTCTGTCCTCCGACTCTGGACAGCTCGCCATCCTCATTCTCCTGGACCTCACTGCAGCATTTGACACCATCAGTCACTCCATCCTGCTCTCCCGTCTCAAGAACTGTCTCAACATCACCGGCCCTGCTCTATCCTGGCTTCAGTCCTACCTCACCAACCGTCAACAGTTTATCAAAGGAAACCATTGCTCATCCTCCACAGCTCCTCTGTTGCAAGGTGTTCCCCAAAGTTCAGTGCTTGGCCCACTCCTGTTCATCCTTAACCTCATTCCCCTTGGTGACATCATCCGACAACATGGTTTAAATTTTCACTGTTATGCTGATGACACACAACTATACATTTCCACCAAATCCATCAGCTCCACCACTTATTTCACACTCACCCGCTGTCTAACAGACATCAAAACATGGCTTGAGCACAATTTCCTCAAACTCAATTGTTATAAGACAGACATAATCATAATTGGCCCCAAAACTATCACAAAATCCATACAAAATTTTCTGTTAAATTTCAATAACATCATGCTTTCTTCGTCACCAGTCAACCGTAACCTTGGGTTTCTCTTTGACACTAATCTATCACTTGAACAACATGTTAATCAAATCACTCGGTCTGCCTGTTTCCACCTGAAAAACATTGCCCGCCTCCGTTCATCCCTCTCCTTTGCTGCTGCTGAAACCCTCATTCATGCTTTTATTACCTCCCGGTTAGATTATTGCAATAGCATGCTCCTTGGTACACCCCCCAGAATAATAAATATGCTGCAATACATTCAGAACTCTGCTGCCCGTCTGCTCACACACACCCGCTTCCGTGAACACATCACCCCCGTCCTTCAGAACCTTCACTGGCTCCCCATCGATCAGCGTATCAAATTCAAAGTTCTCCTCATCACTTTCAAAGCCCTTCATAACCTGGCCCCACCATACCTCACCGATCTCCTTCAGCGTCACACCCCTTCCCGCTCTCTGCGCTCGTCCGATGCTAACCTTCTGTCTCTCCCCTGTCGGACCAAGCATCGTAATTGGGGAGATAGAGCCTTCTCCATTGCTGCTCCAACCCTATGGAACACTCTGCCCCAACATCTCAGAGACTGCACTGACCTCCCAGTTTAAAAAAAAAAAACACTTAAAACTCATCTTTTTATAGCTTTTAATCTTTAATCTGTCTTCTATGTTTTTATTAGTCTTTTTATTGTATAAGCTCTGTTCTTATTAACTGTTTCTGCCCATGTGTTGTAAAGCGTCTGTGTGTGCCATTTAAAGCGCTATACAAAATAAATTTATTATTATTATTAAATAAGGTACAGACAGTTATCATTAAATGATGTAAAAAAGAACTCTACCTCCCAATTATTTTGAAAATTCTATGCCCTTTTATGCCTTTCTGTCATATTTTTTGCTGCAAGCACTAAGCAGGCTAACTCCTCATCATCACTTCACTCGGTCAGCCTGTCAGGAAAACCTGGATGACCGCGAAAAAAGGAAAACATGGCCACGCACGAATGACATTTGACTTAGAAAAAGGAGAGTTCCATAAATATTGTCACGGTGCCTCTGTCAGCTCACCTCCCCCCTCACAGCTCCTGCTCTGCTGATTGGAACCAGCTGCCCATCATCACCCCATCATCTGCCAGGCCTTCATAAGGGAGCAGCACACCAGAATTCAACGCCAGTTCGTTACACTCACTCTGGTGCTTATGGCTGGCCTTTTAGTATCTACTAGGGATGGGAATAGAAGCCCCATGAAGCCTCACTGGGGTTCTTGTAATTGTGCCGGAAAAATGAACCACCCATTCAGGGCTTCGAAACCACACCGAATAGCGGCATCTGGTGGCGGACTGGATGTATATCGACATGTGTTTCAACTAAACTCCTTGTAACACTTCAATGTGGAAATGATGATGATGAAAAAAATGTAAAACAAAACAATGTTGTTAATGACTATTAAAAAGAACAACGTAAAACAACACATGTAGGAAACATCACATGAAGAAAAAAAAACGCAAAGCAAAAAAAAAAAAATTTTTTACCTACAGCTGGTTTTGAACCCAGGACCTCTGGAAGTGACTCCAGGCAATCATTCAACTGAGCAATCGCTACAGATACCAAAGAACTGTGACAGTAGAAATTTATTGAAGTCTTTTTTTTGACACAACAATCATGCATTCTTTTTTTATTTGGAGAAATCGAGTAGAAACGATCCTGAGCCACAGTATGTTTTTTACTAGGAGTCATGGTGAAGTGCAATGAACTGTCGCTGATTCTGATACAGGGGAAACAATAGAACTGACCAGGAAACGTTCAGGATTCATTTCGTGTTTCTAGAGAACAGCGCGCCCAACTGTTCGACACGCAAGTGACATCTGAACCGTGGTTCGACCAAATGAAACATTTGGCGCGTCATACGTCATCAACCACGTGATCTGCGCTAGTTGACACACGCCCCGAAACATTGTGCCGAAACATTTTGTTTCATGAGAGTGAACCGCGCGCCGAAGCGCCGTGTCAAACAGGCCATCCCTAGTATCTACTAATCAAGTTAAGTTACTTTACTTACATCATAAGAAATTATTTATGAAACTGACGAAGAGAGGTGTACCCAAATGTGTTGTGCGTATTCTGGCGTATTGGTATGCTCAACAAACAATACAGGTTAAATGGGGAAACCAGGTCTCAGAACCTTTTAAATCCACCAACGGGGTGAGACAAGGGGGCATTCTCTCTCCTATTCTGTTTAATTTATATTTGGATGAATTGTCTCTTAAACTTAATTCCTGTCGCACTGGCTGTGTGGCTGGAGATCTAATTATCAACCATTTGATGTATGCTGACGATATAGTTTTGTTGAGTCCAAGTACTGCTGGTCTTCAACAATTGCTTAACATCTGTTCAGCCTATGGGCTTGATAATGACATCATTTTTAATGCACAAAAAAGTCTGATTATGATCTCTCGGACAAAAGAAGACAAAAACCAAAAATTCCCTGATTTTTACCTGTCAAATGCTGTGCTTGTGTGTACTAATAAGATCAAGTATCTTGGGCATATCATTTCGGAGGACTTGTCAGATGATGCAGATATCTACAGGCAGTGTCGTGTTGTATATGGCCAAGCCAACACTCTTTCTCGAAAGTTTGGTATGTGTACAGAAGGAGTCAAGGTGACATTATTTAAAGCTTTTTGCACTCCTCTGTACACAGCTCATCTTTGGGCGAACTATAAAAGTGCCAGTATGAGAAAGCTGCAGGTGGCGTACAATGATGCTCTAAGAGTGCTTTTAAATAAGCCAAGGAGGACGAGTGCTAGTGAGCTTTTCGTTTCACTCAGAATTAACACTCTCTGGGCTTGCATGCGCTCGCTTATGTTCAAATTCATCTGCAGATTAAACGCTTCAGAGAATTCTCTCATCTTGGCCATAAGCAAGATTAGATTTAGTGCAATACGTTTCCGGTCAAATCTATGGAAACACTGGAGGGACTGTCTTTTTACTTGTCTTTGTAATTAAGATTTTATAGTGTGGTATATGTAATCTTTTTATCTTGGTATTTATTCTTATCCTTGTTAATTTATTTATTTATTTTTAAGTATTTTTTTATTAACTTTTGTATTAATTGTAACTTTACACTGTACCTCAGCTCGTGTATTCTTGACACTGTGTATTTCTTTTTAAATATGGTGGGTCTGTGTACTCCTTTTTACTGATTGGACCATGAGTCTGGAATAAATTCTATCTATCTATCTATCTATCTATCTATCTATCTATCTTACCTCACCTTGTGCTCACCTTCAGGTCCTTCCACCACTGGTCACGCTGGTTCCTCCGTCCAGAGCCTCTCTCCACACTCCACGCTGGTTCCGCCATCCTCGGAGACCTCGCCACGCTCCTCAGTATCCACGCTCCTAGGACGTCAAATCTTCATCCAAAGATTATTCAAGCTATGTTCCCTGGGAGACTTTGTAAAACCCCTGGTGAATTAAAACCTCTTTGCAAACCATTTCTGGCTGCGAGTTTACTTCCAGGTTTCAGCAACTGGGTCTGCCACGTCTACGACGTCATGACAAATATGTCCATTTCATTTTTTCAATTCTATAGAATGTATTTTATCAGAGCCAGAGATATGATATTTATTTTATGGGTAAAATAAATAAATAAAGCAATCCCACAAAATATTTTGGTCCCTTGCGATAATAAATGCCTTCCCACGAAATAGTATTCTGATATACATTTATCCTGTTGTATGTGAATGCACCACAGTTACAGGGGCATTATGGGAATGTGGGATGCATCAGATACTACATGGCATTTAGCCTTCGGATTTATGTTTACAAAAGACAAGTTACCTCAGCACGTCCTGATTATCATTATTGTAGTTTAGGGTCCTGTTTGACCCTAAACTAAAACATCACATACTGCAGCCAGCTGCCCGAATGCCGGCATGACAAGCAAAAGAGTCCTGCGGCAGGCCGGAGCTTGTTTGCTTCAGATGGACAGCCAGCTGCAGTATGGGGAAGCAACAAGCTTGGGCATCCTAAATCTTATATTTTTCTTATTTTCATTGAAACAATAATAAATAGATCATTCTTGTTTTTATTTTTTCCCCTCTTAAACTAATATGGGTCACAGAGACATGGAAGCAGCGATGAAAGCGACCTTAGCGGGAGGACGGAGACCGTACCAGGATGAATGAACACAGATGTGACATGGAGACACGATTACCGATGCTTTTGTAGAGATTTTTAAGATATATAAATCTGATCTCTGAACATCATCTGTGTCCTTCATACATTGTAACGAGATGAACAGAAATGCTGAAGTATCTGCTGTAAATCCAAGTATCACACACACGTGTTGATTTGCAAGATGAGCAGTGCTATTTCTGGAGCATTTCCCACGGGCGTCACAAGGGGTGCTCGGGGGCACAGGGTTGGTGACCCCTGTTTTGCAGTGCAGCCATCAAGAACATCCTGACCAGCTGCATCACCGTGTGGTACGGAGCCTGCACCGCGTCCTGCCGGAAGACTGCAGCACATCGTGAAAACAGCTGAGAAGATCATCAGAGTCCCTCTCACTTCCCTCAGACATTTATCACTCCCGTCTCACCCGCAAAGCCATCAGGATTACAGCGGAGGAGGTTAGGGAGGAGGAGGAGGAGACTGCAAAGTCTCCAGGCCAGAACCAGAAGAATCAAGGACAGTTTCCTCCATCAGGCAATAAGGACACTCAACTCCCTCCCTGCCCTCCCCCTCTGACCCCTTCACTCCCTGCTACAAACTAATACAGAAAAACTTTCACTCCTGCTTCAGAACATCATCTTCACTAAAGACTGCCATCACCGACTCATCTACTTACTGTTATTAGCACTGTTATCACTTTAAACTGTCACTTTAACCATCTCATTGTTCTTTTGCACTACTGAGATGGCTGTTATTCTTCTTATTGTAACTGTTATTTTATTATTTTATAAGCTGCTTGCGCTGGGGGTGAGAGGAAAGTAATTTCATCTGTGCTGTATGTCATGTGTATGCAGCATATTTGACAATAAAGCTGACTTTGCATAGTGCGGCATAGTGCAACTCCTTCCTGTCCCACTTCCAATCCAAAATCGACACAATCTACAGCTCCCTCACTCCTAATCCAGACCCCCCTCCAGAAACTTCAGCCCCTTCCTCCAGTTTGCAGCTCTCTGAATTTTCTCCATTCTCCTCTGTGGAAATTCACAAGCAGCTGATAGCTATCAAAGCCTCCACCTGCAATCTGGACCCCATTCCCTCCTCCCTTGTTAAAGGTTGCTGTCCTATCATCTCCGCACTCATCACAACAATAATTAACTCTTCACTGTCCTCTGGTACCGTTCCCCAGTCTCTCAAGCTCGCAGCTATAACCCAGATCCTGAAAAAACCTGGTCTTGACCCCGACAATATTGCAAATTTCCGTCCCATCTCCAACCTGCCATTTCTGTCCAAAATACTTGAACGAGTGGTTGCCTCCCAGCTCAAATCGCACCTAAACTCAAATAATCTGTTTGAACCCTTTTAATCTGGTTTCTGGCAACAACACAGCACTGAAACAGCTCTGCTCAAAGTCTCCAATGACATCCTTCTGTCCTCCGACTCTGGACAGCTCGCCATCCTCATTCTCCTGGACCTCACTGCAGCATTTGACACCATCAGTCACTCCATCCTGCTCTCCCGTCTCAAGAACTGTCTCAACATCACCGGCCCTGCTCTATCCTGGCTTCAGTCCTTCAGTTCACTTTAACCATCTCATTGTTCTTTTGCACTACTGAGATAGCTGTTATTCTTCTTATTGTAACTGTTATTTTATTATTTTATAAGCTGCTTGCGCTGGGGGTGAGAGGAAAGTAATTTCATCTGTGCTGTATGTCATGTGTATGCAGCATATTTGACAATAAAGCTGACTTTGACTTAAAAAAAAACGAGAAAAAACAATAAATAGTGGATCCTCTCCCGTCTTCGTCCCGCTGTGACTTTGAGGGCTGCAGCTCCTCACATTCTCAGTTTGCGCTAAAACTGAACAGCTGCTATGTCCTGCATGTCTGTTTCTCATCCAGTAAAAAGCTAATTTCTATGTCTTTTGCTGGAGCTAATTATATATCTGCGTTTCCTTTTCACCAGTACAGATTTACATCGTTTATCCCTTGTTCTATCCTAGACACTTTAACGTTGGGAGTTGGGTCATCTAGACCCACTAGACAGTGCTCTGAACCTTTTTTCTTCAATGATTTGTGATCTTCACTGGTGTCCATGGATTACATGAAATCCTCTCCACCTTTATCCACCTTTGTCAATGTCAGGGTGGGGTCATAGAATAGCACAAGGGTTATTGCAGTTCTATTGTTCTAAAAATAACCATGATTGTTGAAATCCACGGAGGATGATTACAGACTTTTATGGCAGTAAAACTCCTCACTACCTAAATACACTGACAGACGTAAACATTTCTCAGAATCTCAACATTTCTTAGATCTTAGAATGAAAACAAATATCTGATCAATCACAGATTTCTGTAGATCTGAAGAGCTCCGTGTTTCTCTACAGTAGACACGGCACGGACTGAGGAGAATGATTGACAAGGTCTCCAGCCAATCAGGACACAGAACAGGGGGCGCTGTTTAAAAAAAAGCTGCATAATCGCTAAAAAAATGAGCAAAACCGGGAAAGATGAACTGCATCATAGAAAGAGAAGACTGTCTTCTGTTCTATTTGACAGATTTGAGAGGGTTTCAGGTTTGAGCACAGACTGCAGAAGGACAGAATAAAATATCACATCTTAACCCTTTATAGGGCACTCAAGGAAATAATTTAAAATTTAAAATATTCAACCTTAGACTGTTATTGGAGAACATAACAAGACTTCATTATATCGGTGACATTTTTCAAACTTTTTTTATTTTCATGTAGAAAATCAATGCCAATGAAGTTACCATATTTGGTTGCTTGCCTCTAAGTGGGAAAACAAATTGAATTTATTTTTGGCTACTTATCATCATCATCATCATTGTCCTCATTGTAACTGTCACTGCCACTGTCCTGCAGCACCTCCACTGCAGGCTGCAAGCGTTTCCTTTTGGTGGAGGGGCCCATGTCACCTGGGCCTGGAATGTCCTGTTGTGGGTGGGTGGGATGAAGTCAGGGTCTAACACATTATCATCTTCATCCTCATCATCATCATCACCAATGTCAGGGTGGACTGGCACAACAGCAGTCTCCCTCCTCTTGCCATAAAAGATTGATGGAAGCTAAAAATCAAACACATGCAATAGAACAATTGTCATAACATCATAAACTGACAAAAATCACTCTTAACAACAATTCATAAACTAAAAACAGTGTTTAAATTCTCTCTGAATCACTGTATAGTGAGATAAAACATTTGGCAACATTAAAACATAATATGCTAAGTTGTATTGCTTTATCTGTGAAGAAAATGCACTAATATGGTTTGTTAGATGCATAGGGCATATGTCCAAAAACAGACATACCAAGTAAAATATAGTTTTTAGTGAAAAGGGCGTATGATCAAATATGGTGCCTGCGTTTTTCATGCCGTATTTTTCCTCATTTTAATAAATTCTCTGCAAACAACTTATGTGTCATCACTTAACACAACTATTCAGCAATAACATGTATGAGTTTCATCAGCTTACCATGGTTAGTTTTGACATTTCCTTTGAAAATGTCCAGTGAACCGAACTGCAAAAAGCAAATTTTTCTGACTTGGAGAAAAAGGGAAATTTGATGTGACCCTGGTCTCTTCTGATTGGTCAAGTTGCACAATTGAGTAACCTATAATGTAGGATGATCTTTGCTGATTGGCTGGGTAAAGATCACATGATTCTTGAACTCATAACTAACATGTGCGGAAATGACCAAAAACAGTCACTTGCCCGAAAACGGGTCGTGTGGCCAGATTTAAAAAAAAAAAAAAAACATGGGTCTCTGATATTGTTCAGTGGACTGGACCAAACATGGAGGCGGGCCGGATCCAGCCTAAAAAAAACAGTTTGTTGGTTTTTTTACTTCAATTTTTTTTTCTTCAATGGCCTTCTATGGGCTCTGTAGGTTTTTACATCGATATTGAAGGTTTTTTCTAGTAAATGTGTGTGAGGAAAGACAAAGTTTATGACCACGAGTGATTTATGAAAGCAAAAAAAATGGCCAAACATCCAAAAGAGTAAATACTTTAAATACAAAGCACTGTAACTAGCAGATCATTAATAGTTACATTAAAACCTTCGTAATTTAACCCTTTCACTCCGTATGTCACTGATTCACAAATTATCCCCAAAACCTTGACTCCACTTCATTTAGCATCAGCTTGAAGGGAAAAAAACACTGAAGAATATATTATATATCATATTTTCACGACTGTAAGGCGCATTTAATAATTAGAAATGGTTTCCAAAATGTATGGAGAGCCTTATGGTGTGGTGAACCTAATTTGTTAATTAGAGCGACTTTAGTAAACGGAGACATTTTCCACGTGAAAATCTCCCAAATCCAGAGAAAACTGGAACTTTTCTCCTGATTTGGTTGGAATCAGACTGGAGCTGCTGTCAGTCAGAGTCAGCAGTCAACATGTTTTCTTCTCCAACATCTCTGATGTCTCTCAGAGACTCTCAGAAGACTCAACTGAAAAGATCTCATCACACACATGATGCTCCAAGTGAGTCTGATCAGAGAGATCCAGAACTGAACCAGACCTCAAGTCCTTCATCTGAAAACTGTTGATCATCTGAACTAGAATCCAGCCTCCAAAAACTCTGACAAACACTCACTGTTCCAATCCTGGATGGATGGCTTTCAAGTCTGGATTATAATCCTTAGAAAAGTCACTCCTGTAGGAAACACAGCTGGATCCAGGTCTAGGTCCAGGTTGGATCCTGATGGAAAAACATTAGTTTTATTAGAAACTCATTTCTTGTGTTCTGGAGGTTGATCAGATTCTCTTCCATGTTGAACTATTGAACTCAGATCATGAACACTGATCTGCAGTGAGACAGTCTGATAAAATGCCCCCTTCTGATAACTGTGTGACACTGCATGCAGGTATTTCTACATTGTCTTTTTTTGTTTGTGGACAAAAACACAAATATAATATTTAAATTTAGTTTTCAGATACTGTTATATTTTGATAAACATTAATGTTTCAAAGGTATCAGGTTTAACCCTAAATCTTTCAAATATGTGACATTTCTACATGTCATAAATCTATGAATTCCATCAGGCTGTAAATGAAGTGAATCAAAGTGAAATCTCCAATGACTTAGTCACTGTCTGATTAGAGATGGGAATGAGAAAGAAGCATTAACCACAGTAGGGGACATTTCCAGGACAGACTTTCAGATCAGCAGGATTCTGCTTGTTTTGTCCAATTTCCATCAAGTCCTTCTTCAGATTTACTAATTCATTTTCAGCCTCAGTGTCTGTCCTCGTGGATCAACTCTTTGTATTCGTAGAACAATATTGATGAGTAGAAAATCTATGTTGGATTAAGACTGGAGGAAGAATGAAATTCTAACAGATTTATTAGACTGCAATGGAAATCTATAGACCTTTATGTCATTTATGGACAAATAGAATCTGAAGTTCAGCTTTAAACAGGATTCATACGATCATGGAAAACCTGGAAAAGGTTCGGAAAATCAAAATATAGTTTCTAGGTCCTTGAAAAGTTTGTGAAAAATGAAATCATCTGTAAAATTTTGGAAAAGTCATTTTAGCATTTTGGATGAAAAAACATAAACCAGTTTCACATGAGATTTGAATAGAAATTGTGGCAGAAGTTCAACCTGTTGCTATTGGTGATTAGTTTTACGTTGGCGTACAGCAGCTGGAATTGTCATCAGTTCAGTTTCTACTTGCTATTCATGGATTGAGAAAAGCTCCAAAATGCTGGAAATGTAGCTTTAACAACAAATGTCTTGTCAAGGAGAAGTACCAACTGTAGATGATTAAGGTTAGGGTTCAACCGTCAGGTCGGGAGGGCTGGTGAGCATGAACCCAAAATGCAGACACGGGAGGCACACAGTTCCAAAGCAAGGGGATTTAATAGGAATGGCCCGTTTGACACAGCGCTTCGACGCACGTTTCACCTTCATGAAACAGAGTGTTTCGGCACAATGTTTCAGGGTGTGTGTCAACTAGCGCAGATCCCGTGGTTGATGATGTATGACGCGCCGAATGCATTGTTTGGTTGAACCACGGTTCAGGGGCAGAAAGCATGTTTAAACTAGCCTGACTTTAAGCCTGAACTCTGTCTGAAATCCGCCTGAACTTGCTTACTATGGGTATGTCGGTTCCAAAAGACCGGATATGAGTTAGTGTAATTACGCTGGACTTGGTAACCCTGGGTTAGTGCACGTGCACGTCATGTACATAAAGGCATTCTCAATGGATCGCTGATTCCCAGAGTCACCATGGAAATGCGAGGAGAAAAGAAGAGATGCTACACTTCAGTGAGACGGAGTCTGAGATTTTATTGACGCCGTATGAAGATTATACGTCCATTAAAAAAGGAACACGGCTGCATCATCAGTAAAAGAAAGAGTTTCTGCTTGTAGTAAGAACAGACAAAGTAAACGCACAAGTTTCTGATATTATTTCCATTTTCATCATTTATAACTTATCCAATTTTGCCAACTTAAATGAATTACTTCTATTGGTAACAAATAATTGAGTTAAATTTATTTAACCTAAATTCTTACATCTATAAAACTTCATTAGTGTTTATACAACTCAAATGTACATATTTATCTAACTAAATGTCATATTACTCTATTTCAATTAATATTTTTTCCATCTTAATTAATTATAATTCTTGAACTCTCATTTGTCTAAGTTTTTTTTTTTTTTTTAATTTGTCCTGTCCAACGGCTGGGCAGACAGATGATAACTGAGGGCCTCTTGTGTTGGACATATTTTACTTTAACAACAGGGGTTATTAATCTTCAGAAAAACCAGAGGAATGTCTGAATAAACCCCTTTTGTAATTGAGGCCAAACTTTATTAAATTCCATCATGTTTGAAAATCTTTGGTGTTGGACCGGACTGAAAAGGAAAGGAGGGAAGAAGAGAGATGGATGTTAGAGGAAGGCGGGGGATAGGAGGGTGATAATGGGGGAGGTGTACAACCATGAAGCAGCCTAGAGGCACAACTTTACTGGATGTATATCATTACGGTGAGGTTCAAATGTAGTACAAATCTCAAAGGGCGGAGCCTGTCCACACACACTCAAATGATATCAACACACCTGCTAGCTGCAGAAATGTCCACATGTCAACATGTACACAATACAAATAGTGTCCACACACGCATACTCTTGCCTTCAAACTAACTGGTGTGAAATATTTCATTCAATCACACAAACTATTAGTGTAAAGGTGAGCTAACACCTGTGCTCAGGTGAGTGTTTATGTTCTTCTAAATGAATGATGAAATGTGAAAAGAAGGAGGGAGAGTGACCAGCCATCCCCACACCAAGACCCCCGCCCCAGCAGCAGCAGCAGCGGCAGCCAGAACCCCCCATCGCAAACACGGCAGCAGGCAGCAGGCAGACAACAACCGCCCCCCGGGCAATCACATCCGCCACCCAGGCCAGGGCCAGCAGGACCGCCGTGAGGCCCCCAGAGCCAGAGAGAAGGGAGGCATGGGGGGAAAGAAAGTGCAGCCCCAGCCCAACCAGGAGAGCAGAGAGAGGACCCCCAAGGGAGACCCGCTCCGGACTCCAGGCAGCCACCCACCCGGCCCACGGTTGGTCCAGGAAGGAGCAAGGCAGGGGCCAGCTGTCCCCACCCAGCAGGGGGGCACCCCGGGGAAAAGGGGGGGCCACGAGGGGCGTTGTAAACATGGCCCGACCAGGCTAGGCCACAGTTGGAAATTGGGCTGGGCCCAGCGCCCAGGGGCAAGGACCAGGACCCAAACCAACGGGGACACGGACACCCCCGGCTCAGGTGTAAGGTGAACCCCCCCGCGCGGAGAGAGCAACGCCGGGCCCAGGAAACCGATATCCATGGGACACAGCTGCCGTTACCAAGGGCCCGGTACCCCCCACCAGGGACAGGGTAGGGGACAGACGGACCTAAGTCCCACCTTCCTTTCAAGATGTGTGTGCATGTGCTTGTGAAGGTGTGTGTGTGTTTATGTTTGACTAGTTTAAAAGGTGTTTAAAATCATGTCTAAGTTTGAGCTGGCAGATATACTCATTTTTATAAAAAGAAAAAGAACGAAAGAGTACATCCATGATACATTCACTAATTTGGGTATTCTCCAACATTATCATAATGTTGTTGGGAGAGTAGGAGTGCTATAAAAACTCATCATCTTCTCCCTCCCACTAATGGTTCAAGACTTAAGCATAGTAGGACAAAATATATAATATAATAATCCAGAACTGAATCCAGACCTCAAGTCCTTCATCTGAAAACTACAGATCATCTGAACTAGAATCCAGCCTCCTTTAACTCTGACAAACACTCACCGTTCCAATCCTGGAAGGATGGCTTTGAAGTTAGGATTATGAGTTATTGACTCGACACTCCTGTAGGACCCACAGCTGGATCCAGATCCAAGTCCAGATCCAGGTTGGTTCCTGTGAAGAATGAAGGTTGCTGGTGTGAGTCCTGAGCTCTGACATGGAGAAGATCATGGACAGTTGGAGATGTTCATCTCACCTCTGAGCTTTGCTCTGGTTGTCATGGTTACCATCTCTGCTTTTAGAGGGAGGGGATCCCTCCTGATCCATGCTGCTGGATTCACGGGATCCACATCAGCTCACACACACCTTCCTCCTTCACCTGCAGAGGAAACCCTCCTCATCATCATCTGCACATCAGGATCAAGTTTCTGCTTGGGACCTTCATTTACAATCTTTCCTTCATCAAACCTTTGTTTGCTGCAGCAGAAAAGTCTTTCTGCTTTCAGTCAGCCAATGCAGCCATTTTAAAACCGGTGTAATGTGTTCCCGCCCCTGATCCTCTTCAGAACTTGTGCCGAATAGTTCTGTAGAAGTTGTAAATTTGAAAGTGACTCTTTGGGTAAACCTGAGAGCGGGGCATTACAATAACCTAAATGACTGAAGATAAAAGCAAGCATCAACACCTCTGTGCTGGCAAGAGAGGAATGGGCGGACTCTGGCATAAGATGATAAAGTCTTAACACATTTTTAATTTGTGGAATAAAATTTGCTCAGTCAAAAAGTAGGTCCAGGTTTCTCACTCATGGAGAAGGTTTGACATTCTGAAGATGTGGTAAAATCATCTCTCTCTTGTCTTCAGAACCGATGATTAAAATTTGAGGTTTGTCCTGGTTGAACTGTAGGAAGTTTTCTGCCATCCAGAAAGAAAAATCACAACCAGATCAAATAGGATGAAAAAGCTGAAGCTCAGATGATTGATTCTTCTTTCAACTCCTCCAAATCATTTCATCACTTCATGATTCAGAACTCCAAACTAATGTTGGATCAATCTGATCAGATCTCAGCCAGGATCCTTTAAATTCCAACAAAGAGGCTCCCAGCTGAGTCCTAACATTCAACAACTTCTTCTGAAAGCCTTTGAAATGCAAACATCCACATTCTTTCCATCCCAGATGTTCCATCAACTCACCCCTCTGACACAAATGCTGCTGTTCTTTCTTTAACTTCTTCCTGTGGATCTTTGGAACCACTTTGTGTCCCTGAAGTCCAACCAGCTCCAGTTTAAACCGGGTCTAAATGCAGCCAGGAAGCAGATTCCTGTGGACTTTGGATCTGAAGGACATGGTCTGATCCTGAAGCAGATCACAAGGTTGGTTTATCAGATTTGTGGTTGACGTGGTTGATGTGTATTTAGTTACTGGATTTATGATATGATTATTTTCTGTAAATCATCAACTGATTTGGAAGTTTTTCTCTTTCTGTTTCTTCCTCTGCTTTAGTCAAAGCTGCAAGATTTCTGCTCAGCTTTTCCTCAAACAGGATGCAAAGTAAACTCTGAGGGCGAAAAACCGGCCATGGGCAGCCGACCCCAGGTCCCAGAACCCCAAGCCCCCGCTACGGTGACCAGCCACCCAGGCCGGCCGCCGTTCCCGGTCAGCCGTTGTTCTCTTCTACGTCCTCTTAACCAAAGTCACACAACACTACACCACCACCCCACCCAAGAAACCAGAGCCCCGAAGGCCGGGAGAACAGCAGGCCCGGCATTTTTATGTTCAAAAAGTTCAGTATTAAAGATTTAAATGGTTTAAAAGCTTTAGTGTGTTCAGTAAATGTTTATCTTCTTCGGCCCATAACCTAAAGAGTCTTTTTAATTTAGGCCCCCTGTGTGACTGAGTTTGACCCCCCTGTAATACGAGTGTAGAAAATTCATGCATTTTTGTGTAGAATTGCCAAATAAAGATAGGGAACACAAAAGGATGTTGGGATGTTGACGAATTTTGTATATGTTCTACACTAACTGATACATCAGTTAGTGTAGAACCGCTACCGTCTGCCAAAGAGTGAAAAGCCGTAAAGACAACTGAGTGAGCGAACCTTACAACAGCGCAGGCGCAATTCTAACTGAGCCACCCCACATTTTACAACTGCACACTTGCAATTTTAACTAAGTGGCAATCCTGTGCGCTCGCTGGGTTTGTGCGCAGTGTTTGGGGGGGGGGTTCACTTGGGGACGGTCCCTTAGTTGTTGATCTGATTGGCCAAAATTTGCATGTCTAATCTGGTGAGGCAGCAGGGCGGGACTTTAATTTTTTAGAGCAGGGGTGGCTAACCCATGTGTTTTGAGCTGCATGTGGCTTTCGTCAAATGAGCACGGGGCTATCTGGCTTTTATCATGTTTTCTATATATTGTACTTTCACGGCCATAAGGCAAATATAAAAGCCTTACATTTTCTCCAAAATGTAACGAGCGCCCTATGGTTCAGTGCGCCTAATGTGTTGTTGTGTGACTTCGGTTAAGAGAACGTTGGAGAGAAAAACATGAGAACAGTAAGGAGGGAAGTGGGGACAAGACCCCCCCCCCCACCCATAGTGCAGAGGTGCAGGTATTTGCATAATGCAGAACGACATCGTTTTGGAAACCCTAGACATGCAAAAAGACAAGATGATGAAGCACAGTTTAAACTGCAGCAATCAGCTACGTAGAAGAACATGGGAATGGAGCAGCTGCTGAATGAATCCATGGATCACAAGTAGAGGAAGCTGGAAAAAGAACTCAGTCAAGAAGACGCGGCTGAATTTCTGTGGAAACAAGGTGAGGTTGACCGAGTTGGAAGATCAACTCGAGTGCAGCAACTGGCCGACGGATTACAATGAAAAGACGTCCATCTTCTGCTTCTTTTACTGGGACGCAGCATCTGGTAGATTAGGCCACAATCTGTGAATGGAATGTGGAGGCTTGGACTAAGATGTCAGCTTGAACTGATGTTCCAGCTTTTGGAAAAGCCGGCATCATTCATGAGTCTGATGATGATCGAAGGGAAGCTGGTCTGTTTTTGGCTCAGCTGTTCATTTCAGATACAGAAGATGAGAACTTTGATGGATTTTTGCTGACTGATGACTGAAAAAATTAAAAATAAATCACAACCAACTCAGTTTTGCTTTCACTGCCCTTTTAAAACACACACTAGCATCCCTGTTTTACCGGGTTTTTTTTACGTTAAATACAGAAAAAAACATCCATAACTGAAACTGTGCCGTTTAATCCAGTGCTGTTGTTTTGTAAGGAGAGGAGTGTGTTGTTGGAAATAACATGGTTTTAATTGTGTGTGTCTGGCAGGTCAGTGCATGGTGTGGCTCTTTGACCATCATGGTTAAAAATTTGAGCTCTTTGTGTCAAACTTGTTGTCCCCCCCCCCCCTGTCTGTGTTAGAGGCTTTCATAGAAAAAAACATCAGATGTAACATGGATTAAAACCTAAAACCAATGACCCAAAACCAAAGTAAGAAAGTGCAGCGGGTTTGTCTGTGCTGTAGGTTTTTCTCATGCGACAATAACTTAATTCTTTTATGTTTTAAACCACGTTACAGCCGCCGTTTCTTTGCTATTAAAGCCTCTAAAAAAATTGAAGTTCCGCCCGCTGCCTCGCTGGATTTGACATGCAAATTTCGTCCAATCAGATCAACCAGAAAAATTGCGCTTCTGAGGTTGAAAGGTCCACTCACTCAGTTCCTGAATACAATTTTTAGTGCTTAAGTCCAACAAAGAACAGTGACATCTGGTGGAGAAATGTACCCATTACAGTTTTGGATGATTCACCTATTGGAATTGTTTTACTGGGGGGTATTCCAGAAAGCAGGTTATGCTAGCTCCCACGGTAAGTTTGAGGCTAAGGAAGTTGATAACCTCAGTTTTCGGTTCCAGAAATGGAGGTATGTATCAGGGTAGGTCAAGTTGCCATGGCAACTCATGCTCTGAACATAACCTGGTCTGGAGCAGGTTTAGTTGAAGCTTAGTTTGTTTTCAGAGAGGTGAAGCAGCATGGCGTGTCCATTTGAAGATGATTTAGTGGATGAAGAAGCCCAGATAATACTTTTTCCACCGTGAGAGGCTGATAAGACCATATATGGATGTTGGAAAGAGAAACTTTTTTATTTTGATCTAACTTAGTTATTTGCTTCAGTTAAGATAAATCATTTTTTTGTTTAGTCACCTTAAAAAATAACATAGTTTTCAGACAATTATTTTCCTTTCATTTAAATTAATTCAATTAAGTAGGTGTAACTTTGGTGCTGCTGTTAGATCGGCAGCGCAAGGGATTGTGGGATACCATTCCCTTTGCCTGTCGGATTTGGGTTGAAGTGTGGCTTTTTGACCAAATGTGTTCAGTTGTTTAGCTGTTTTATTGTTTTTGCCGTGTTATTTTGTCTTATTATGCTTAAATCTCTGCACCATGAGTGAGAGGGAGGGAGAGGATGTTGAGTTTATATTGCACCCCTACTGCTTATATATTTTATTGCCATTGTTAGAAAAGTCCTAAATGGATATATTCTTTAAGTGCACCTTATGATTTTCGTTTTATTGACATAAAAATGAGCACATCTGCCGACTCAAACTTAGAAATTTGAGAGTTCAAGAATTATATTTAATTAAGATGGAAAAACATTTAATTGAATTAAAAATTGAATTATAAATATGACATTTAGTTAATTAAATATGTAAATGTGAGTTGCATAAACAATTATTGAGTTTTATAGATGTAAGAAATTAGGTTAAATACATTTAACTCAATTATTTGTTACCAATAGAAGTACTTCAATTAAGTTGGCAAAATTGGATAAGGTATAAATATATGCGTCACAAGGAAAATGGAAATAAAATCAGAAACTCGTGTGTTTACTTTGTTCTTTTTCTCCAAGCATAAACTCTTTCTTTTACTGATTCAGCCATGTTCCTTTTTTGATGGACGTATAATCTTCATACGCCGTCATTAAAATCTTAGACTCTGTCTCACTGAAGTATAGCGTCTCTTTTTTTCACCACGCGTTTCCATGGTGACTCCGGAAATCGGCGATCCATTGAGAATGTCTTTATGTACCTGACGTGCACGTGCATTAACCCAGAGTTACCAAGTCGAGCATAACATAGCCAGAGTAAGCAAGTTCAGGCGGATTTCAGCCAGAGTTCAAGGTTAAAGTCTTTAAAGTCTGACTTTAACCTTGAACTCTGGCTGAAATCCGGAGTTTGGATGTTCTTGACAGCTGTGAGAAACTCTTGACGTTTCTGCCATCTAGTGGTGCATCGAGGAACGTGTTGATTCTGATCTAGAAAGGAGCTGGACTCCATGCTGAAGAATCCAGGTCTAAAAAAAGAATTCATGAAAACATCACTATCTAGACACAGAAAACTCCCACAGACTTCTCTAGACAATAGAACAGATGTTACTCAGTCATTATTGCTCAGACCTTTTTTTGTTACATGTTCTAGATGATCCTCAATTTTTTAAATTATATCTCAAGGTTGTGAGCCCCGCATTTGAACTCATAACCTCCAAGTCTCAGGAAGGACGCTCTACACAAGGCCACTGAGCTGCTTCCACAGCAAATGTGCTGTTGTTTTTTGAAAAAGTAAACATAACATAACATAACTTATAACAATGATAAACCCTGGTTCACAGCCAGACTGAGACAGCTGAGGAAGGAGAAAGAAGCAGCCTACAGAGCGAAAGACAAAGAGAGCTATAAGGCTGCTAAGTACCAGTTCTGAAAAGAGGTGGAACAGGCGAGAACTCTGTACAATAAACGCCTGGAAGAGCAATTCTTGGTCAACGAAGTCACCTCTGTTTGGAGAGGGCTTAGGCAAATCACCAACTACAAACCCAAAGCCCAACATACTGCTGACGACCTTCAACTGGCTGAGAGGCTTAACACCTATTATGCCAGGTTTGAAGTCCCACATCCCTCCTCCACCCCTCTCACTGAACAGGTTTCCTCAGCAACTTTGGAGCCATATTCCTCCCCCGCCACTATCACTGAGGACAGTATGACCCCCCCCCCCCCCCCGGACCGCCTCTCCCCCACCACTGTCCTCTCAGTGACAGAAGAGGAGGTGCTCAAGCTTTTCCAGAAGCAAAACTCACGGAAGGCTCGTATGGCATCTCCCCTGCTACCCTGAAACACTGTGCAGGTGAACTGGCAGCGGTCTTCACAGACATCATCATCACCTCCCTGGAGTCCTGCCACATCACGGCCTGCTTCAAACTGTCCACCATCATCCCTGTCCCCAAGATGCGCCGCATAACTGGCCTCAATGACTACAGGCCTGTGGCACTTACATCTGTAGTCATGAAGACATTCGAGCGTCTGGTCCTCCCCCACCTCAAATCCTTCACCTCCCTCCTCCTGGACCCTCTGCAGTTCACCTACAGAGCCAACAGGTCTGTAGACGACGCCATCAACCTGGCCCTACACTTCATCCTGCAGTACCTGGACTCCCTGGGAACCTATGCTAGGATGCTAGTTCCTCCAGCTCAACATGCCTGACTCCACCTGCAGGTGGATCAACGGACCGGTGGCAGTGTGTGCGGCTGAGGAAGAATGTCTCCACCACCCAATGCATCAGCATAGGAACTCCACAGGGCTGTGTACTTTCCCCTCTGCTCTTCTCCCTGTATACCAACTGCTGCACCTCCAGCCATGACTCTGTTAAACTGATCAAGTTTGCAGATGACACCACCCTCATCGGGCTCATCTCTAATGATGATGAGTCTGCCTACAGGAGGGAGGTGGACCGGCTGGGGTCGTGGTGCAGCATCAACAACTTGGAGCTGAACACCCAGAAGGTAGTGGAGATGATAGTGGACTTCAGGAAAGTCACAGCCCCTTCATCCCCTCTCATCCTGACAGACTCTAGCATCACCATAGTGGACTCTGTCCGTTTTCTCGGCACCACCATCACTCAGGACCTCAAGTGCGAGCCGTCCATCAGCTCCCTGCTCAAAAAGACCCAGTAGAGGTTGTACTTCCTGCGGCAGTTGAAGAAGGCCCGGCTGCCGGCCCAGATGATGGTTCAGTTCTACACGGCCATCATTGAGTCCATCCTCACCTCCTCCATCACTGTTTGGTACGCTGGAGCCACAACCAGGGACATTAAAAGGCTGCAGCGTATTGTGTGCTCAGCTGAGAAGGTGATCGGCTGCAACCTCCCATCTGTCCAGGAACTATATGTCTCCAGAACCCGGGGACGTGCAGGCCGGGCGGCTGCTGACCCTCCTCACCCTGGACATGATCTATTGGAACTACTCCCTTCAGGCAGGAGGCTAAGGTCCATCAGGACCAGAACCTCAAGACACAAGAACAGTTTCTGTCCCTCTGCAGTCAGACTCTTGAACCCCCTTTAACCCCCCCCCCCCCCCCCCCCCCCCCCCTTAAACTTCACTTCAATGTCCAGTCAGTCACCAGCCCACTACCTGCACATTGATCATTCTCAGTTTGCACTGTTTTTGGCACTGTTTGCACTACTTACTCTATTTATTTATTGTTCTGACCATTGTGTAATTTTTTTAAAGAATTTTTGTTGGTTACTGTTCTTCTGTTTAATGTTGCACACTTGCACCGAAGCAAATTCCTAGTCTGTGAAACTTCACTGAATATGGCAATAAACACTTCTTGATTCTTGTTTTTTTGGATCAACAGGAAATTTGACTCATTGATTTTGAATTTGCCCACTTTTTTTGTGGGTCATTTTGTAACATTGCATTATTTTTGGAGGACCTCGAAAAAAATTACCTCACAAATAAAACGAGGTCTATTTCCTCCATTTGAATTTTCTTCTGGCCAAATTCCATATGCATGAATGTAAATATGCCCACATGAAACCTTCTGTCTTTTCATTTTTGAAACAAAAAAATACAGTGAACCTCTAAAAAATTCAAAGAATTTGAAAGCTATAAAAACTTAAATTTGTTTGAAAAACATTACCTTAATAACTGGTGAAATTCTGCTTTGACGCTCATGCTGCTAAACCTCCACCTTGAGGAAGCACTTGGCACAGACAATATATTCTGTTTAAATGTTAGTAAATTGTAGTTCTATTTTTATGTATGTTCTGTCTTCTTTTACGGACCACATTTGAGTCTGAAATCAAGTGAATTAATATTGTCATTACTGAACTTTTCCCCATTTTAATTATGTTGTGATTCACTCTAATGTTCTCTATGATCATCATTTTATTTCTCATCTACTGAACTTTATTTATTGGGCCTCAGTTCATTCTCTTGTGTTCTTCTTCTACTATGTGTGGCAGTTCTATTTGAAACTCCACACAAGAACTCAAACACACAGGGGGTAAGTAAACATAAATTTTCATAATTCCTTCAGTCTATATTTCAGTTGAGCAGTGTTTATAGTTGGGATGTGCATCTATATTACAACCACACGAGGCTCTGTCATGCAGTCGCTAACAATGTGTAGAGAAAACAAACAACTGGAGGTAAAGAATAACTTGAATTTATTATAGAAGCATCTTAAGTTCATAGAGAGCCAAGGTTAACACAACAAACAGAACACACCTCTTGTAAACGCAGAAAACAAGCTTCCCTTAGATCCAACAAAATAAAAGTTACAAACCCACATGCTAACTTTCTGGCCACTAAAAGCAACAAGAGAAAAGCAATTTTAAAGAAACTGGCAGCCCCCCCCACCCCTACAACAGAGATGACAGTTTCACTCTCTTCAAAATAATTCATGAGTCCAGGCTGGTGTCACCGCTGTTAGAATGCATCTCTTCTTTTATCTGATCCCCTCTCATCAATACAACCACTGGCACCTTATTAGGGGCGTGTCCAACCTGAGAGGTAACAATCCATGACAATCCCCTTCACAGTACTGTTTACACTAGAGCTAGGGTGGACATCCACATCAGTTTAGAGAGATCAGTTCAGGTTTACTTTGAACCAAGAGGAAACATTTTTCTATACACCTTTAAAATGTAAACTAACTGGATCCAGGTTAGTTTACTTGTTACAAATTCATATCAGTTTATTTTTGCAACTGTTTGTCTGCAGGTCTGTTTTTCTCCAGATCCTGAAGCTGCGGAACATCTGAATCCAACTGATGTATGGGGTGAAATTAGGATCAGCTTAAAGTGAATAAAAAAATATGTAGTGAGGAGTACACCAAATGGGAAATCATTTCCTGGTAGCCAATGATCTCAAAGCCCCGCGCCCAGATAAAAATAGGATAATCTCTGTAGTAAAAACATGAAAATGGAATTAAAACCCAAATCTGAAAAGTCAAAGAGGGAAAACTGTAAAAAAAAAGTTAAAGATACATAAACATGATTTTTATTATTTGGTTTAAATGTTTCTTATTTCTTTCAAGTTTACAATGTGTACTTTTGAATTTAAAACGGTTTTCAAATTTGCAATTTTGTTTTTCAAATTTACAATCTAGTTTTTTGGTCACTTTAACACTTATGCTATCTATCCAAGCTAGAATCAGAGGAAGTGCAGTTCTCCATCAGTCCACCGGGGGAGTTGCAGCACAATAACTGTCCACTTGATGCTGAGAGAGACAGTGGAGCTGATCTCAGATAAGTTCCTGCTGCAGCTCTGACACTCATCTCCACTTCCTCTGATTCCTCCATCACTCTGCTCTCCACATCCCAGGAACACCATCCAGTCACAACATCTCTGCAGACCAGCGGCTGCTGCTCCTGTCTGCTCCTCCAGGAGGAACATCAGACTCAGAACCTGCAGAGACAAAGTAGAGAGACATAGATGAAGGAGTGTCTCCTGATCCTGGTCTGTCAGTCAGTGATGCAGCACAGCAGCAGAAAGAGCAGCAGGAGCTTCAGTCCTGTTCAGAGCAGCAGCTTCCTGTCATCTTCACCTGTTGGAGCTTCTGCTGCTCTGATTGGCTGACTGTCGTCCTGAAGCCTGTCATCATTCTCCTCAGAGCTTCACTGAGAAGCTGCAGCTTCACAGGAAACTCTGCATCTTTGCTCTCAGACTAACTTTAGGACCAAACATCTGGAAGCAGCTGGACTGACTCCAACCCTCTACTGACCTCAGAGTCTGCAGTTTGGAGTTTGGACTCTTCACCAGATCCTGGAGCTGCTGAACATCTGAATCCTGAAGTCTGTTCCCTCTCAGGTCCAGTTCTGTCAGGTGGGACGGATTGGACTTCAGAGCTGAGACCAGAGTAGCACAGCTGGTCTTTGACATCCTGCAGTTCTCCAACCTGAATCCAGAACAAAGAGTTGAGTTTAAAGACAAAGTTCCTGTTTTTCATCCTTCACTTCTTCTAAAGAGTTCAGAGCTGAAGAAGATCAGAGAGTTTAGAAAAAGTCCAAAGATGTGAAGCAACAGCAGCAGATCAGAAGAGTCCAGCAGAAGCAGAGAAGAAGAACATTCAGGAACATTCAGGACAACATGCAGCTGCTTCAGGAAAGAAGTCCAGATGTGTGAAAGTCAAACATCAGCCTGTGGCTGCATCCAAACCAACGGATGTTTCTGCAGCAACAGCAGAAAAAGTCCACTTCCTCTTTCTGCTCAGCTCTTCTCCAAACAGCACTGAATCATGGGAGAATTTCAGCAGCATGATGCTGGAAAGTCTTCCTCCCAGTTTTCAGGAGATGATCTTCCAGTTCTTCTCTGCTGCAGCCCTTCAAGCAGAGACTTTCAGCTCCAACAGATCAAAGCAGAGAGAAGAAGGAAGTGAGGAGGAAGAGTCAGCAGCAAATGTTGGACATTGATCCCTGATCAAGCATGACTTCAGCTCTGAATGAAGAGTCAGAAGCTGCTGGGAGCTTTGATGGATGATGTGATGATGTTTGTGGATGAAAAGGTGAGGATGTTTGTGGAGGATGTGTCTGTCAGAGCAGCATCCAGCTGCAGCATGACTCTGACACTGTCTGCTCACAAACATCAGCCGCTGGACTCTCAGCTGCAGCTGATGAAATACAGTAGCAGGACTCAGAGTGCATGTGAGCGTGCACGGCTGCTTCTTCTGCACACGCTTTAAAGGAGTCTATTGGAGCACAGACACAAAGAAGAGCTGATGGCTGCAAGCAGAACTTTGTGGAGCACAAATGTCAGCAGACAGCTTTGAAACAAGCAGCTGCAGGAAGAAAAGAAGAAGTTCTTCTGCAGATCTTTGAAGAGAACAAGCAGCTGCAGGAAGATGCTGCTGCAGATCAGAATCTGGACATTTCTGCTCACTGTGGGTCAACACAACTTTGTCATCATATTGATCTGAACACAACTGAAACATGGAGTCTGACCTCAGAGTCTGCAGTCTGCAGTCTGGACTCTCCAGAAAACCACACAGATGAAGAACTCCTGAATCCTGCAGGTCCTGGTTCCAGCTTAGGTAAAGTTCTGTCAGATTACACGGGTTTTTCTTCAGAGCTGAGACCAGAACTTCACAGCTGATCTCTGATAAACTGCAGTCCTCCAACCTGCAATCAGACAGAAAAGTGTGAACTGATGTTTATTTCTACCTACTGTTGTTTCTTTTTCAGTGACGTCTATCTGACACTTTTTCCTAAATCAGAGAAAACCAGACAGAACTTCTTATAGAGAATCAACATTTAAATCAAACTGACCTGAGAGTCTCCAGTTTACAGTCTGGACTCTCCAGTCCAGCTGACATTAGCTTCACTCCTGAATCCTGTAGATTGTTGTTACTCAGGTCCAGATGTCTGAGTCTGGAGGACTGAGAGCTGAGAACTGAGGACAGAGCTGCACAGCTTCTCTCTGACAGATTACAGCTTCTCAGTCTAAAAGAAAACAAAGACAGACAGCAGTTATTGAATCTTTAGTGTTTCCACTCAGATTCATTTGTTGACTGAAGGTGATTTTCCTGAGAGTTCTTACAGAGCTTTGTTGGAGGCTTTGATCACTGGCAGCAGCCTCAGAAGAGCCTCCTCTGAACCAGAGTAGTTCTTCAGGTCAAACTCTTCCAGAACTTCTTCTGATGACAATAAGATGAAGACCAGAGCAGACCACTGAGCAGGAGACAGTTTATTTGTGGAGAGACGTCCTGACCTCAGGAACTGTTGGATCTCCTCCACTAGAGAACCATCATTCAGTTCATTCAGACAGTGGAACAGGTTGATGCTTTTCTCTGCAGGCAGATCCTCACTGATCTTCTTCTTGATGAACTGGACTGTTTTCTGATTGGTCTGTGAGCTACTTTCTGCCTGAGTCAGCAGACCTCGTAGGAGACTCTGATTGGTCTGCAGTGAAAGACCCAGGAGGAAGCGGAGGAACAAGTCCAGGTGTCCGTTTGGACTCTGTAAGGCCTTCATCACAGCACTCTGGTAGAACTGGACCACACTGTTTTGAAGAGAAGAAAACCAAGACATTTTCTGTTGTTCCTCCTCCATGAGGTTGAGTCCAGAGGTGATGAAGGTCAGGTGGACATGAAGAGCAGCCAGCAACTCCTGAACACTCAGATGGATGAAGCAGAAGACCTTGTCCTGGTACAGGCCTCTCTCCTCTCTAAAGACCTGTGTGAACACTCCTGAGTACACTGAGGCTGCTCTGATATCAATGCCACACTCTGTCAGGTCGGATTCATAGAAGATCAGGTTTCCTTTCTGCAGCTGCTCAAAAGCCAGTTTTCCCAGAGACTCCATCATCTTCCTGCTCTCTGGACTCCAGTGAGGATCTGTCTCAGCTCCTCCATCATACTTGACCTTCTTGACTTTGGCCTGAACCACCAGGAAGTGGATGTACATCTCAGTCAGGCTCTTGGGCAGCTCTCCTCCCTCTCTGCTCTTCAGCAGATCCTCCAGAACTGTAGCAGTGATCCAGCAGAAAACTGGGATGTGGCACATGATGTGGAGGCTTCTGGATCTCTTGATGTGGGAGATGATCCTGCTGGCCTGCTCTTCATCTCTGAACCTCTTCCTAAAGTACTCCTCCTTCTGTGGATCATTGAACCCTCTGACCTCTGTCACCATGTCAACATACTCAGCAGGGATCTGATTGGCTGCTGCAGGTCGTGTGGTTATCCAGAGTAGAGCAGAGGGAAGTAGGTTCCCCCTGATGAGGTTTGTCAGCAGATCAGCCACTGAGGTGGACTTTCTAGGGTCATTTAGGATCTGAGTCTTGTGGAAGTCCAGAGGAAGTCGACTCTCATCCAGACCATCAAAGATGAAGAGGACCTGGAAGTCTTCAAAGCTGCAGATTCCTGCTTGTTTGGTTTCAGGGAAGAAGTGATGAACAAATTCCACCAAGCTGAACTTCTCCTCTTTCAGCACATTCAGCTCTCTGAAAGTGAATGGAAATGTGAAGTGGAGGTTCTGGTGGGCTTTGCCTTCAGCCCAGTCCAGAGTGAACTTCTGTGTTAAGACTGTTTTCCCGATGCCAGCCACTCCCTTAGTCATCACAGTTCTGATTGGTTCTGGTCTTCCAGCTGGGAGTTGGAAGAGCTCTTCTTGTCTGATGCTTGTTTCTGCTCTGTCTGCTTTCCTGGATGCTGCTTCAATCTGTCTGACCTCATGTTCTTCATTCAGCTCTCCTCTTCCTCCCTCTGTGATGAAGAGCTCTGTGTAGATCTCATTCAGAAGGGTTGGGCTTCCTGCTTTAGCCATCCCCTCAAACACACACTGGAACTTCTTCTTCAGACCAGATTGGACTTCACGGTGACAAACTGCAGCAGTCAACCCTGAATGAAGACAACAAACAGTAAATCAACTCTCTGCAGCCCTGAATGATGAGGGTTTGAATCCCTGTGGTTCCATGTGTTCAGACATCAGTAAATCTTCATTTCTCAGCAGCTGAGACCTTCAGAGAAATCCTCTTACTGCTCTGCAGTCCATCAGCCAGCTCCTCCTGCTTCATTCTCTTCAGGAAGTTCACTGTGATCTTCATCAGTGACTCTCTGCTGCTCCTCTGCTCTTCATCTTCAGCCTCCAGCTCCTCCTCATCCTCCCTGTGACTCAGAAGCTTCTGGATCTTCTTCAGCTCCTTCTTGACAAAAGTGACAATGTTGTCCTCCAGCAGCTGCAACAAAATTCCAGATGAATGAGCCAATCAGAGTGAAGTCATGGAGCCAAACATCAGCTCCATGTTGGACACACTGACAGTCCACTGGTGTCCAAAGTGCAGCATGGAGATGACTGTGGACAGAATGATGGAAAAGTAGTTGTTGTTCATGTACAGACCAGAAAGATGGAGTCCAGCTGTATTTGATGCTGCTGGACAGACGGACCACTGGGAGTCTCTGAGCTCTGCTGGTCCAGTCTGTGGAGAATCAGCAGCAATCAGATCCATTCTGTCTGTACTGGTGGGTTTAACCCAAACTACAGTAATGAAATTCAGGCAAGGAAAAAACTCCTGAACTTTTCTTTGAGCAATATGGCGGCGCGGAGAGAAATTTTGGAAAAATCCATGGTCTTAGATGCATTCTGGTACATTCTGGCAGCTAGTTATTCACTTCTTAATCAAGGAACTAAGACTAATGGGAGTGTTGTCATTCAAACCCCTAGTTTGACTTGCCATTAAGGACTTGCTGGTCCTAAAAAAGAATTTGGATAATTGCTAAAAGTAACACAATCCTACAATCTAAGCTTTTCCTTAAAGCTGCAAAACATACAATTACTAAAATACAGTAACATCAAAGCCCCAAATGGCAAAAAGAACACCAGCAACTATGATATTCTATGAAAGTACCTAATTTTTACATGATTTCTGTTTTAGAAATGACAGATGTACAACATCCACTTACACTGTTTTTGCAAACTTTAATTACATCAAAATATGGGATCTGCTTTAAACTATCTATCTATAACATCTATTATTTACCACCAATACTAAGTAATGTGGGAAATATCAAAACAAACAAACAAATTAAACTAAACATTGTAAACATTCTTTTTTAAGGGAGTCTGGGTCCAAACCACCAAATACTTGTAATTAATGTCAATATTACTGAACTAAATCATGGTAATTGGAAATACAAATAAAGAGAAATGTATTCAAAATAAAAACTGAAATAATTTCAAAATTTGGTTTTGAGTTTATTTAACACAAAATGTATTGGACCTACACTACCTTAAAAATCTTTTTCTTCCAGCCAAGACCACTTAAATTGTTTTTTTTATCTTATTCTCACAACTGAGGTTGTGACAACGCTCAATAATGACGATGCCCGCCATTATTTTAACACAAATTTGATCGCAAACGCTTCAGATTTGTTTGTGAAAGTTTAGCGTGGGTCCGCCAGTTTTCGTCTCTAGGGAATCAGTCACACTGACCACGTGGTACAGACAGAGCCAATCAGAGCCGTCGACGCATCTGAAAGCAACTAAAACGTCCCGTCATTGGTCAATTAGGCCGGGAAGACGAGAGATGGCCGTGCCCATAGAGGAAGCGATCCACGGAGAAATATAGAAAATAAATCTACAATTCGCCTATTTCAGACAATTTTTTCATCCAGAAAGCGATTTGTCTGTAGAGATCAGGGGCCTCATTTATAAAACTTTGCGTAGGATTTGGGTCAGAAGTGGCGTACGGATGAAACATAGGACGTGCGTACGCACAGAAATATTCGGATTTATAAAACTGTGCCCATGCACATCCTACGCATCTTCCCTTAATAAATCACAATCAATTCTAAATGTACCACAGCTTTTACGGCTTTATGACACGCCCATAGTTGCCCATAAATGGTCAGTGAAACGCCTACAAATGAATATTCATTGATTGCGAAATCATGGCAAACACCGAGAGGAAATCAAATCAGCAGACCTCATGACCCTCAGACCCTAATCAAACGTAACTTCACTCAATGTGAAGTAGAAGTTATCGTTGGCGAGGTGGAAAAAATGTGAAAAATGTTGTGTGGAGGGCACAGTGTGGGCATTACTAATGCCACAAAGGCACGTGAGTGGCAAACGGTGGCAGACGCCGTAAATGCTGTAGCCTCACAACCTCGGACCGTGGCCGAAATAAAAAAGAAATGGTCGGACATCAAAGTCGGGGCAAAAAAATGTCTAGCGCTGAATCGCCAGAGTGTGTCTGCCACGGGTGGGGGGGTGGGGGGGCACACCGGAGCCGACCCCTCTTGATGAGAGAGTGGCGGCAATAATTGGGGAATCCCTTTTACGTGGAGTGGTGACTGAGGCGGGGGGCGACGCGCCAGATGCACCGGGTGACACCCCCCCAAAAGCTCCAACAGGACGGCTGGAGGAAGTGGGAACCGGCTCATAAGCCACTCGTCCTCGTTTGCCAGCAAGTCTTCTTGCTGTCTAAAGATACGTTCACTCCGAATTCTTCCATTTGCCACATCTTCTAAGATCCAAGATCAGCCATTGTGCGTCATTACGCATTGTGATGGGGCATTTTATTTCCATCCATTTAATTGCATCTGACAAGCTACAGATGTCGGTAATAATCCACGTGGAAATGGGAAATTGTTCAGCGCAAATGTAATTTCTTGTTGCTTTCTGAATGGTTGAGACATACGCCATACATTGTTTTATCAAAAATAAAACAAACTAGAGGCATATGCATGAATACCATAATTCAGTAGCTTATGAAGAAATGTTTTACTATGAAAACAACTTTCCCCAGTGGACAATTAATACGTCTGTCTGTCTGTCTGTTTGTCTGATTCGCACGCATCTGCCGGCGCGTGCACACGCAGCGGCTCCTCTCTCCCCTACATTCAGTGTTTTTTGGGTTTATCTTTTTGGGTTTCAAGGATTTATTGTTTCTAAAATAATGTATTTTTTAAGTCTTTTATTTATTATTTTATATGCTGCTTGCACTTTAAATAAAATAAAAAAAATAAATTTATACTGTATTCATCCCTCAATGGGGGAATTCTTCTCCGCATTTGACCCATCCCCTGGGGGAACAGTGAGCTGCAGCTGAACCGCGCTCGGGGGGCAGTAGTGTTAAGGGTCTTGCCTAAGGACCCCCACTGGGTGATGTTAACTGCTCGCCATAATTGCCCCCCATTACCATTGCTTATTCCCCTCCGGGAATCAAACCCTGGATTCCTGCATGGTAGCTTGTCACCTTACCAACCGAGCCACCCACCCACATGAAAGCAATTTCATCTGTGCTGTATGTCTTACAGATGCAGCATATTTGACAATAAAGCTGACTTTGACTTTGACTATATCTGCTCCTCCAGACGGACACATTGACGAGAATATCAGTTTTGTACCTTATTTCGTTCTGTTAACTACATTATTTATGAGGATGAATTGCACAACATGCCAATATTGCAGAACATATTTCACTTTTCTTTTTGCAAATATGTGTTCATTTGAATTTCTGTTGTAATTTTCATTTGATTTATTTTGTTTGTTTCACTGCGGATCGATCAAACGGGTGTTCGTGTAGCTGTTATTGTGAGACTTGCTTTGTGAAGTCTTCATGTTATTTATGAGACGCAGTATTGTCATTTTCATTTTCACGTGTTTCTTCCATCTGCCGACGGTGTCGCCGTTTCTCATTTCACCCGTTTTTGTGCGTACGTCTGGGTCAGAGCTTGATGAAGGACCGCACATTTTCCCGTCAAGTTTGCTTTTTATAAATCTCAATTATTGCAGAGAGAGTGGCGTACGCCTTCTTTTGATTGTACGCAACGTTTATAAATGAGGCCCCAGGACTTTATTTCCCGGAAAGTACGTTCAGTTTGCTCAAAAACCTGGATTTCCGGTAAATCCCGGAAGACTTTCATCACTGAAACTAACTAGAGTCATGTCACAGCTAGAATGTTCTACAAACAAGTCAGTTTCCATTCACTCCAATGTAAAATTGTCCGATTAAACAACACATATTAGAATATTTACAGTATTTTTTCCTGTGTGGTTACATTTCTTATTCTTAAAGTTACTTTGGGACTTCTTTAATAAATCTTATCACTTTATATTTTATATAATCTAAAAATATAAAAATAATTAAATTCCAATTTTCAGATGTAGAACATCAAACTAATGGATCATATCAACACAATCTCTGTCTATGTCTATAGACTCACTGAAGTGTCTCTACTGTCTTTGAGCCAAAGGCTGCATTAATGTCTCTGCTGCCCCCATGTCTGGATTCTGACCAGTTTGCCTAAAGAGGCAGAACATCCACAGAGGACTCTGTGACCACAGCAGCAGGTCGTGTGGTTATACAGAGTGAACTTCTGTGTTAAGACTGTTTTCCCGATGCCAGCCACTCCCTTAGTCATCACGGTTCTGATTGGTTCTGGTCTTCCAGCTGGGAGTTGGAAGAGCTCTTCTTGTCTGATGGTTGTTTCTGCTCTGTCTGCTTTCCTGGATGCTGCTTCAATCTGTCTGACCTCATGTTCTTCATTCAGCTCTCCTCTTCCTCCCTCTGTGATGAAGAGCTCTGTGTAGATCTCATTCAGAAGGGTTGGGCTTCCTGCTTTAGCCATCCCCTAAAACACACACTGGAACTTCTTCTTCAGACCAGATTGGACTTCATGCCCTCCTTCAGCCCTCCATGATGCTCTGTCCCACCTAGAGCAAGAGGAGAGCTAACAGGGATGCTCTTTGAGGACTGTAGCTCAGTGTTTAACACCATCCTCCCTAACAAACCAATAGAGACACTTGGAAACTTGCACATAGTCGTAGAGAGCTGCCTGACTACAGAGAACTCTCTCCCAGGAGAACAGAGGAGCAGAGGAGCAGGTCTGGACGGTGTTTGAGCTCCGGAGGCGACTTTTGAATATGGAAAATAGCGAACGAGTTCGCCTTTCAGGCAGCCAAACTCTGCAGTCTTTATTCATCTTTGCTGGCTTTGGTCCCACGGTCATCTGTTCATCTTGTGTTCTTGTTCCGAGTAGTTTGATCCTGGGCCCCATGTTCCTGTTCTGGATTATTCATGTCTTGCGTTTTTGGCCTGTCCTTCTCAATGCTTGGAGTGGTTTCGTTATGATGATGCCTGTCGTGTCTTCAGTCTCCCTCCGCTTGTTCTTCTGTGGCTGGGCCCTCTGGTTTTGGGGAGAAAGATTTATGAAGAGTGGTTTGTGTACGTCCGGCCGCCAGAATCCACGGCTCTAATGGTTTTTAGGGATCGTGTGGTTATGAGAATTTAGCCATGGAGATTATATTAAGGCTCTATAAAGACTGAGATAATAGTCTTATGTGTCATCGGTTGTCTTGGTTGGTGTTTAAATAACACCATGAGCAAATTAACCCTGACCGTAGAAACGTAGAAGCTTAGTTCAAGAGTTAATTCTTGTGTCCACAAGCCAGTCTTCTATCTGTCCTGCTTAAGCAGATGACACTCGGCTAGATGCATCTAGATTTAGAGGTTGTTATGCTCTCCCTCTAAATTATTAAGGTTCAGTCTAACAATCAAAAACCTATGATCCCTTATGGATCTCCAGACGCCCTTGGCTAAAGAATTCGGCAGTCTGTGTTTTGTTGTCCACCTATTTGAGAACCACTAATATCAAATACGAGAATCAACTTTCAGCCGAGCTGCAATCCATTGCTACGTGGGACGTTGACCTTCCTTATCTACAATCTCCTCGCCCCTCGGTTACTCTTCCCATCGCCTAATTCTCGATGACCTTCTGAAGGTGTGTCCCTCTGGAACTGTTAAAGGTTACTTCTCTTACAATTGGTGTATATAAAATTGGTGTTAAGATATTGTGCAGGTTCTGTATTTCACTATCAATTCACTGCTGGAATTTGTGATACTGGTGGTTTCTATGGTGCAATGAAGCCACAATGGGACTTTCCTTAACTTTCTACTAAATTTAACTTTCTCAGATTGTTCTCTAAAAGCGTTGTTATTCCATTTATCTCAATCATTGTAAAAAACTAGTAAGTTTCTGGGTTACATATATATTCTTTGCTGAGACTAATACTGGTTTTGTATTTTATCTATGCATCTATGCGAGTCCCTGCTCTCTGGCCTGCTTCTCCATTTCTGGCGAATGATGACACCCCTGCATTCCTTGATCTGGTGTTGCAACGATGACTGCTCAACGTACCTATTGCTGAACTGAAAGTGATGGGGCGGTGGACCTCCTCTGCGTTCCCATGACACTTCTGACTTAAATCAATCAATATGTCAGCAGCAGAATGAATGTAAATTTTTGGATTATAGATTTTAAAGAAAGTTATTGCCAGGTGGAAGCCTCAAAATTTAGGATGTTCTAAAGTGTATTATAGTATGTTACGCCAATGAAGCATCGGAAATATGGCCGTTGAGGTTGTACTTAATACTAAGATGGAAAAGTTTGAATAAATGGATGTTCTGAGCTCGTATTATGGTATGCCAAATGGGGAAACATTATGGCAGTTAAGCTCGTTCGTAGTCCTGTCGTTGGAAGCTTCGAATTAATGGATGTTACTTAAGCTCGTTTAAATAGTATACCAAATGAAATAACGTTTATAGCCATTAAGCTTGTTCTTAGTATTTGATGGAAGCTACGAATAATGGATGGTACTTGAGCATGTCATAGCATGCTTTTGGAAGCTTGGATTGGATGTTAGGTAGTGTCTTCATACGGGTTGTTCTTGGCAGTTCAAATTACAGTTCCTTACAGCGTTTTGGGGATGTGGGTTTATGTTCTAAAAAAATCAGGAATGAGTGATTCTTATGTTGGCTCCATTTGTCTTGTTTCGTTTTTCTTTTGTTTGGCTCTCTCTCTCCCTTTATTTAATTTTATCCTCTCTTCTCAGAGTTTAGCGTGATGCTTGTGCCACCAAACGGCCAATCACAGTCAAGAGGGTTCATGCTAATTGGTCTAGATTCTATCCAATTAAATTCAGGGGCGGCCTTGGTGCAGCGGTAGGGCGGTGGACACATGATCGTAAGATTACAGGTTCAATTCCTTCCCTCCAGGCCCATGAGTCTACGGCGGCATTTCCACTGCATGGTTCAAGTGACCCAATTCCGATTTTTTTCCTCTCATGTGGCACAGACCGGATATGATCGGTGAACGTGTAAGCAGGACAAAAGCGCATAAATTCTGATTTTCTCAGATCGCATACAGGCCTCATTCATATGTGGAAATAAATCAAATACAAATCGGATACGTAAGCAGACAAATCGAATATTCCCCAGTAAATAATAATAATAATGGACTGGATTTTTCTGCGCTTTTCCGGACGCTCAAAGCGCTTACATTGTGTCCATTATTCATTAACTCCTCATTCATACTTGGTGATGGTAGCTACTGATGTAGCCACAGCTGCCCTGGGGCAGACTGACGGCGTGGCTGCCATTTTGCGAATACGGCCCCTCTGACCATCACCGGGATCATCCATGCACATTCACACACCAGTGGAGGTGAAGGTCATTGCCCAAGGACACAACGACATTTGGCTGGTGGGAGCGGGGAATCGAATCGCCGACCCTTCGATCATTGGACAACCCGCTCAACCACCTGACCCACTGTTACCCCTGCAAGTCGTGCGACAGTGACATCAACTCAGGACACCACCAACTGATATCACATGACTTATTAAGGTGCTTTTGTGCGCTGATGTTGCTGCTGGAGAAAATCTCCCGTGCGTTTCTGACCACGATCGGAAAAAGAGAAGTCATCACGCAGGAAAGGTTCAACACTTGGATCAAACTGTTTGTACAGCACAACGCCTGCAAACACATTTTCTCATTCAAAACTCAGAGAGAGCACATAAGGTGGCCGAGCAACCCTCCTTTTTTTCCTCTCCCGCGCATTCCCTCAGGAGCGCTCAAGACAACGCCTCCGTCCGTCGCTGCGTTGCCTCCATGACAACTGCAGTCACACAAAAGTCTAAAGGAGGTCCGCGGAAGGCGGAAATGCTGCTACGTAGTCCTCAGAACATCTACGTTTGATGGTTTCAGCATTGTATAGTGTAAATGCAAAAATCGGATACGGGTCACTTTTAAAAGATGATGTAAGCGGGTCGTCAAAAAACACTGAAGTCCACCTTGCCTCTGGTGGAAGTTTGGCACCAGTGTTTGGCAGCGAGCTGCCACCAGTGTGTGAGTGGGTCTGTGACTGTGAAGTGCTTTGGGCTTTGTAGGTAGGAAAGCATTATATAAGTTTACGCCATATTTATCAAACGTGTCTGTTACCGAGGCTCAGAAGCCAATCAGGTTCCTTTTACCTTCAATTTAGGTTTTTTTTTTATTTAGAAAAATTTTAATCTCAAAATGCAAACGTGTGCATGCTGAGGTTCCCGCCTCAGCCAGACTCCACCTTTAGTGACCCAAAGGTGAATTGAGTTCTAGATCCCTGATCTACACCCACAACTGCAAACCCACACAACAGAACAACACTGTTGTTAAATGTACAGATGACATTGCAGTGGTGGGGGCTGATTCCCTCTGGGGAAGAAATGCAGTTTCATTTTGAAAATGACAAAGCATTTCTGGTATTGACTTTTATTTTTAATTATGCTACAGAATCACTTCCATAGAAGGCAGGACACTTGAAGAGGAAATGAAAATTGAACATTTTCAAGGAGGTCCGTCTTGTTGCTTTCAATTTATGAAACGCCGTCATCTTTCCATCTGGGCAAGGACTAACGTGGTGCAGCAACTTCCAGCAGATTACAAGGAAAAGCTGTTCATTTTCCACTCATTCTGCAGTGAAAAGATCCCAGGCAAACACATCCAACTGCATCACCAACATGGACGAGGTGACGCTGACCTTTGACATCCCGGTGAGTCACAATGTCAAGAAGAACGGGAGCACCACGGTAACGATACGATGCTGGGCGAGTTCCAGATTCCTGGGATAATATTATATGCTTGAACTGTTGTTCCAGCTTTCCCAAAAGTAACATCATTCATGAGGAGCCGCCCGGCAACTAGACAGACTCTGACAACGACCAAAGGTACGACGGAGTATTAGGGCCACCCAAAAATAAAAAAGGTAAATTACGAGATTTTATAAAGTAAATTTATGAGAAAAAAACTCGTAAATTTAGGAGATTAAAGTGGAAGTGAGCATGCAGAGCAGCAGGTGAACGTCATGCAGCAGCAGAGCAGACCGACTAAACTTAGTTTAAGAGGTGAACTGAATGTTTATTGATAACGTTCCAAATGTTTGGAAGCTTATTAGTTTGATTTAAAATTTATTAAAGTTTTATTTATTGATGGGTGGTTTGCAGGATCTCAGCAGCCCGATGAAGCCGTCGGTGTCCCTGCAGCTGTTCGCTTGAATCCTTTCTTCCTCCACCAGAGACCAGGGGCCTCATTTATAAAACCTTGCGTAGGATTTGCGTCAGAAGTGGCGTACGCATGAAACATAGGACGTGCGTACGCACAGAAATATTCGGATTTATAAAACCGTGCGCACGCACATCCTACGCATCCTTCCCTTAATAAATCACAACCAATTCTAAATGCTGCGCAGCTTTTGCGGCTTCATGACACGCCCATAGTTGCCCATAAATAGTCCGTGAAACGCCCACAAATGAATATTCATTGATAGCGAAACCATGGCAAACACAGAGAGGAAATCAAAAAAAGGAACTTCACTCGATGTGAAGTAGAAGTTATCGTTGGCGAGGTGGAAAAGAGGAGAAAAATGTTGTTTGGAGGGCACAGTGTGGGCATTACTAATGCCAAAAAAGCACGTGAGTGGCAAACAGTGACAGACGGACATCAAAGTCGAGGCAGAAAAACGTCTGGCGCTGCATCGCTAGAGTGTGTCTGCCACGGGTGGGGGGCAGGGGACACCGGAGCCGACCCCACTTGTTGAGAGAGTGGCGGCAATTATTGGGGAGTCCCTTTTACGTGGAGTAGTGACTGAGGCGGGGGGTGGGGGGTGTCGGGGAGGACACCGACGCGCCAGATGCACCGGGTGACACACCCCCAAAAGCTCCAACAGAACGGCTCGAGGAAGTGGGAACCGGCTCATAAGCCACTCGTCCTGATGCGTTCACTCCCAATTCTTCCATTTGCCACATCTTCTAAGATCCAAGATCAGCCATTGTGCGTCATTACGCATTGTGATGGGGCATTTTATTTCCATCCATTTAATTGCATCTGACAAGCTACAGATGTCAGTAATAATCAACGTGGAAATGGGAAATTGTTCATCAAATGTAATTTCTTGTTGCTTTCTGAATGGTTGAGACATACGCCATACATTGTTTTATCAAAAATCAAACAAACTAAAGGCATTTGCATGAATACCATAATTCCATAGCTTACGAAGAAATGTTTTACTATGAAAACAACTTTCCCCAGTGGACAATTAATACGTCTGTCTGTCTGTCTGTCTGATTCGCACGCATCTGGCGGCGCGTGCACACGCAGCGGCTCTATCGGCTTTATTGTTTTTAAAAGAATGTATTTTTTAAGTCATTTATTTATTATTTTATATGCTGCTTGCACTGTGGGGGGAGAGGAAAGCAATTTCATCTGTGCTGTATGTCTTACGGATGCAGCATATTTTACAATAAAGCTAACTTTGACTTTGACTATATCTGCTCCGCCAGACGGACACATTGACGAGAATATCAGTTTTGTACATTATTTCGTTCTGTTAACTATATTATTTATGAGGATGAATTGCACAACATGCCAATATTGCAGAACATATTTCACTTTTCTTTTTGCAAGTAAGTGTTCATTTGAATTTCTGTTGTAATTGTCGTTTGATTTTCTTTTTGTTTGTTTCACTGCTGATCGATCAAACAGGTGTTCATGTAGGCTGTTATTGTGAGACTTGCTTTGTGAAGTCTTCATGTTATTTATGAGAGGCAGTATTGTCATTTTCACTTTCACGTGTTTCTTCCATCTGCCGACGGTGTCGCCGTTTCTCATTTCACCCGTTTTTGTGCGTACGCCTGGGTCAGAGCTTGATGAAGGACCGCACATTTTCCCGTCAAGTTTGCTTTTTATAAATCTCAACTATTGCGTAGAGAGTGGCGTACGCCTTCTTTTGTGCGTACGCAACGTTTATAAATGAGGCCCCAGATCTCTATGTCTGTGTGACGCTTCCGTCTGAAGAGGAGAAGCACTTTTTGCCTTTTTCAACGTTGTAATGCTAATATAACAGACTATTTTCATTAATCTTTGTTGTTTAATCTGGAGGAGGGGTCATATGTAACACTGTTTACTTCCGCATTGGTGTTCTGATGACAGGTTGATGATGTAAGTTGACAGATGAACTTCAGGTTATGTGAATGAAAAGGAGAATAAAGGCTGCAGTGGTCCTCTACACCCAAATGTGTCTCTGAGCTCCTTATTTTACACATTAAACTCCGCTTTACTGACACTGAACCCCGGAAAGCCGCTACACTGAAAATAATCTGATTTTGAGTCGCCAAAAGGTTCAGAATTTCTTTGTTTTAAACCTAAAATAATCTGGAAATAAAGCTTCACAAAAGGCTCCACATATTTCATCTTCAAACTAGGCTCCGATAAACAGACAACTTCGGTGTTTTCTACTTGTTAATCTATGACTTTTTTCTCAGAAATTTACGAGATTTTAAGTCGTAAATTAATGAGATAAAAACTCGTAAATTTACGAGTTTTTATCTCATAAATGTACGAAAGGAAGCTGTTGTGTTTGATAGACATTTGGCCCAGTTGTCCATTTCAGATGCAAAAGATGAGGACTTTGATGGATTTTTGGATGCTGATTGATGACTGAAAAAATGAAAAATAAATCACAACCAACTCAGTTTTCCTCCCACTGGCTTCTTAACCCTTGTGCTATCTTAAGCCGCGTTTACATGGGCAAAATATCTTGATGGGATCAATGGTCGGATTAAAATAAACCCGTGCACATGGGCCCAGAAAAAATTTTTCCGATTACAACAAACGTTCCCATGGCTCACACTTTTGGTCGGAATGAATCATTTGGGCATGCACAGAAGTGGTAACCCCCCCCGAAGAAGAGATGTGTCTCGTTGTAAACAGACCGCTACCACAGACATTTATGCAGCAGCTCCGTAATACGAGGCGATCTTCCAAACGTGCTTTTATTAATGTAATGAATATTATGAAGCGCCTGTTCGCTCATCGATTTATTTAATCTGTGTGGACAGTGCTTTTTATGTTGAAGAACCGAGCTGGAAGGGTTAGGACAGGCTATAAACACGGGCTAACAACATTAGCCTTTGGACACAAAATCCAGGACCGTGCGGGAAACGCTGCAATCTGCAGCTTGACTACAAATAACAGCTTGGCTGGAAATAACATCAGTCTTTATTTTGTCGGGAGACAGCTGGAAACACAAATCCACGTGATTGTTTGAACTGTTTCTAAGGCCTGAGCGACATTTATTTCTGCTCTGAAAAGTTCACACACCGCCCCAAAGCTGTGAGCTAGCGGCCCGAGCTCTGCTGGAACACGGTTCCTCCTGAGTCCTGCAGCCGCTAACCCAGAGCGGCGGGACAGCTCGCAGTCTGAATTCTCCCACACATAACAAAACACCAAAACGCACATGTAACTAAGCACCCCTCCCTCCCCTCACACACAAAGTTATCCAGCTCCTCTGCTCACTTGGTCCACTGGCACCGGGGCTCAGGTGCCAGTGGACTGAGGCGCTCCTGCCCCGCATGCCCCTCATGAAGGGGGGAGAGGCAGAGAGCCAGCGGGGCGAGAGCGGAGCGGCGCTTTTCACGGGGCCTCCGCAGAGCAGCTGATCGGTCCCGTATGCGCTCCAAAGCTTTCTCTCAGCGAAACACCATCTATGCGTGACGTAAACCAGAGCAGAAGTGACACACGATCGGAATGAACCGTGTACATGACCAACGATCGGATAAAGGATCGGTATAACCCACCTATCTCGATCGGAAAGAAAGTTTGATCCGAAAGAGTCTGACCGGGGCAGAGTATTCCGAACGGCGCGTTTACATGACACATTTTCTTTCCGATCAGGCATTCTTTCCGATTACTTTTGCCCATGTAAACGCGGCTTTAGATGACCCCCCCCCCCCCATTACATTGAGGTGTTCTTCCTACCATGACAAAGGTGGATAAAGGTGGAGAGGATTTCATGTAATTCATGGACACCAGTGAAGATCACAAATCATTGAAGAAAAAAGGTTCAGTGCACTGTCTAGTGGGTCTAGATGACCCAACTCCCAATGGTAAAGTCGACCTTTTGTATGTGTCAAATACGGAAAAATCACCCATAACTGAAACTGTGCTCTATAATCAGTGTGTGTCTCAATAAGTGTGTCTTCTAATTTAATTTCTAGTAAATAGAAACAATGTCTGGCATGAAAGGATTAAATGTTGAATTCACTTTCAGAATTGTTATTTATTTTATAACTTTATTTAGTTAATTATAAGAATTAGGTTTTTCCAAAGCAAACTAAATCTAGATCCAGAAACGTTAGATTTAGTCTGAAGTATATTAACACCTAATCTAATTCATGTAGATCTACATGGTTTAGCTGTTGGAGCACAGCAGCTACATTTCTGGTTGATGTTTTTCTACAGAGAGGATGTCAGTTTCTAGAAAAAGACAGAAAAACTCTTCTGACTGACTGGAGGAGAAATAAGTGGAATTGTCAGACTTGGAGAAATGAGCCACACTATGAAAACAAACTCAGACATTTTCAACGTGAAAATCTCCAAAATCCAGAGAAAACTGGAACTTTTCTCCTGATTTGGTTGGAATCAGACTGGAGCTGCTGTCAGTCAGAGACAGCAGTCAACATGTTTTCTTCTCCAACATCTCTGATGTCTCTCAGAGACTCTCAGAAGACTCAACTGAAAAGATCTCATCACACACATGATGCTCCAAGTGAGTCTGATCAGAGAGATCCAGAACTGAACCAGACCTCAAGTCCTTCATCTGAAAACTGTTGATCATCTGAACTAAAATCCAGCCTCCAAAAACTCTGACAAACACTCACTGTTCCACTGCTGGATGGATGGCTTTGAATTCTGGATTATAATCCTTTGACTTATCACTCTTGAAGGAAGCACTGCTGGATCCATGTCCAGGTCTCTGTTGGATCCTGATGGAAAAACATTAGTTTTATTAGAAACTCATCTCTTGTGTTCTGGAGGTTGATCAGATTATCTTCCATGTTGAACTATTGAACTCAGATCATGAACAGACTGATCTGCAGTGAGACAGTATGTTAAAACGCCCCCTTCTGACAAATGTGGGACACTGCATGCAGGGATTGTCACTGGAATCATGGATTTGTTGGTGGACAAAAACACAAGTGTTTAATGTAAAATTTGTATCAAATGATGCTATATTATATTAAAAAAAAACAAGATTGTTCTCAAAGACATCAGGCTGAACCCTAAATATTTAAATGATGTGACATTTCTACATGTCATGAATCTATGAATTCCATCAGGCTGTAAATGAAGTGAAACAAAGTGAAATCTCCAATGACTTAGTCACTGTCTGATTAGAGATGGGAATGAGAAAGAAGCATTAACCACAGTAGGGGACATTTCCAGGGACTTTATTTTGAAGGACAGACTTTGAGATCAGCAGGATTCTGCTTGTTTTGTCCAATTTCCATCAAGTCATTCTTCAGATTTACTCATTCATTTTCAGCCTCAGTTTCTGTCCTCGTGGATCAACTCTTTGTATTCATAGAACAATATTGATGAGTAGAAAATCTATGTTGAACTAAGACTAAATTCTAACAGATTTATTAGACTGCAATAGAAATCTATAGACCATTATGTCATTTATGGACAAATAGAATCTGAAGTTTAGCTTTAAACAGGGTTCATACGATCATGAAAAACCTGGAAAAGTTTGGAAAATAAAACTGTAATTTCTTAAAAGTTAGTGAAAAATTAAATATTCTGTAAAGTTTTGGAAAAGTCGTGCAGTTTTAATATTTTGGATGCAAAAACATTAAAATAAACTAGTTTGACATGATATTATAATTGAAATTGTGCCAGAAGTTCAACCTGTTGCTATCGGTGATGAGTTTCATGTTGGCCTACAGCAGCTGGAATTGTCATCAGTTCAGTTTCTACTTGCTATTCATGGATTGAGAAAAGCTCCAAAATGCTGGAAATGTAGCTTTAACAACAAATGTCTTTTCAAGGAGAAGTACCAACTGTGGATAATTAAGGTTCAAGTGATATTAAATTAAACTGAGATCTCCAATGAAGACTCTTTACCAGATTGTCCAAGAAACAAGGCTGAGGGTCGCCTGAAACAACTACAATGTCACTGATCAATGTCCTAAATAGGATGTCCTGATAACACATGTATTGATGGACACCTTTGTGCTCAACATGTTGTTTGTTCTGGACAAACTATGATGAGCACATGGAATTTTTTTAGTTGAATTTAAAGCATGCATCTGACAAAAACACTCACTGTGGCACTCTTGATTGACTGTTTTTGAATTTAGTTAAATTATCCTCTAACTTGTCACTCCTGACGGATGCACTGCTGGATCCAGATCCAGATCTAGGTCCAGGTTGGTTCCTGTGAAGAATGAAGGTTGCTGGTGTGAGTCCTGAGCTCTGACATGGAGAAGATCATGGACAGTTGGAGATGTTCATCTCACCTCTGAGCTTTGCTCTGGTTGCCATGGTTACCATCTCTGCTTTTAGAGGGAGGGGCTCCCTCCTGATCCATGCTGCTAAATTCACTAGATCCACATCAGCTCACACACACCTTCCAGCTTCACCTGCAGAGGAAACCCTCATCATCATCAGAGGAAGCTGCCATCAGCTGCTGCACTTCTGCTCTCCCTCCACCAGGTGGAGACATGGAGCTGCAGCAGCAACATTTCCATTCAGTCACTTTGACAAAGAAACAACAAACTTCCTGTTTCTACACTTCAGGAAACATCAAGAAAAACAGACAGAAATCAAAGACGGAGGAGAAAAGAAAGAAAGACATGAATTCTTCCTCTCAAAGCTCCAACAGAGACTTTGATTCCACTGTTGAACCTCTAAACTGGAAACATTACAGGTTGTTCTAAAGTAATCCATTACCTCACAGTATTACTCTCTGAAAAGTGTAACATGAGTCCTGAGTTACTTTTTAGTTCTTTTCTTTAGAAAAACTGCCGAAGAAAAACTTCTTAAGAGACAAATTTACCACCAAGTTGTTCTCATTTCTATGAAGGAGGATTTGGTTTCATGAAGATTTCTGATAATAAAGTTTATTTCTGGTAAAGTGAAAACAATGGAAACACAATCAGAGGATCAGAATTCAGCTTCAGTGAGTTTAGTCAATAAAAAAAAAAAAAACGGGGTGTTCAGACTGGACACATTGGTTTAAAGTGAACCAGAGTTTGTTTCCACAAATATTCAGTCTGAATAAACCCAAGTGGATCCTGGACTGGAACCAGGAAACGCTCACTGACCCATCTTTGGAGGTGGTCTCGGTTCATTTACAATTGGTCTGAGCTTCGGTTTGCTCTGAGATTCCTCAGTTTGAATACAATCCGTCCTCAGAGTGGAAAACTGAAAAAAAAAACGGCCACCGTAGCCCATGGTCACATGATCTAAACAGATTAGGACAGAAGGAACCGATGAGCCGTAGACAAATATAAAGAAACGATTGTTGTGTTATCAGACAGAAAAAAGGTCCAACTGTTTTATTTGTTACGTTTATTTTAACACAGGAGAAAACGCTTCTTAAAACAGACTTTTCCAGACTGAAGACATCATTAGAAAAAAGTACAAACGGAACTACAAGCCTGTGAGCCTCAGAAAAAGCAGCTGTTTTATCAAATCAGGTTCTATTATGGAGTACTAGGACCACCTTAAAAATAAAACTATACATTTACGAGAATAAAGTTATACATTTATGAGAAAACACATCTACAATGCAGATGGTGTAAACGGTTCTGCCAGAAATCCACTTCCTGTGGATCAAGAATTTTCTTCTGAAGACGTCCAGAGTCCAGAAATTCTATAACTCAAATATCGTAAAATACTGACTCTTTTACCCATAATCCAACCAGTTAAGATTACAACGTTTGTCTCACAATTGTATTACTTTATTCTAGTATTTATTTTTTTATTTTGATGGAGGCTCCAGTATTCTGCCATAAAGCTCAAATGACAGAACTAGAAAAACTAGACAGACAACTATGTGCTAGAAACAGACGAAACACAACAACTAAAGTTTAGGGTCACAGTAGACTAACAGCAGATTGAACACAATCAATGCTGATATGAAAAAATAGAATTTATATTTGGTGAAGAAAAGCAGAAAAATCTTTGTTTTCATCCACTAAGGCCTCATGGTCTCTCTGCTACAAACATTTCTATTCTAGGTTGTTTGTCTGATGGAATCTGAGAGTTCCTGAACATGGAATGAGGAAATATGACTCTACTGTGTTCCAGCACACAGTTACCTGGAACTGTAATCTATTACTTTAGTAATGAGTTCTCACACAGACTTGGATGGAGGAGAACAGGAAGGTTTGGAGTCAGAAATGAAAAAACACAACAAGCATCAGCTGATTGTTGTTGACTTGATGAAGAAGAGTCCTCCATGTTGTTGATCAGTAATGATGAAGCTTTGGAAACAGCAGAGTGATGAGAGTTTGCAGAGAAAGAAGAAGATCTTCTCCAAACATTCAGAAACAAACAGTCAAGTTAGTGAAGACAAAGTTCCAGAAACAAACTCACTTCAGTTTCTGCAAAGAGATGAAGAGGAAGAAGAGTCTCCACTCACCGTGTCAACGCAGCTGCAGCACTGATCACTGACTCACAACCAGCAAAAGTCCACCTGGATGGAGGCGGGGCAGCACAGGTGGGCGGGGCAGCACAGGTGGGCGGGGCAGCAGGTGGAGCAGCCGAAGTGAAAATTTAATGTCAGATTCAGACTGTGAGCCTTCCTGGAATCAAACCCTCAACCTGCCTGTTGTCTACCAAGTGAACACCCACTGCTGCACAGACAAAGGACCAGGATCTGGGGCCTCATTTATAAAACTTTGCGTAGTATTTGCGTCAGAAGTGGCGTACGGATGAAACATAGGACGTGCGTACACACAGAAATATTCGGATTTATAAAACCGTGCGCACGCACATCCTACGCATCCTTCCCTTAATAAATCACAACCAATTCTAAATGCTGTGCAGCTTTTGTGGCTTCATGACACGCCCATAGTTGCCCATAAATAGTCCGTGAAACGCCCACAAATGAATATTCATTGATAGCGAAACCATGGCAAACACAGAGAGGAAATCAAAAAAATGTAACTTCACTCAATGTGAAGTAGAAGTTATCGTCGGCGAGGTGGAAAAGAGGAGAAAAATGTTGTTTGGAGGGCACAGTGTGGGCATTACTAATGCCAAAAAGGCGGACATCAAAGTCGAGGCAGAAAAACGTCTGGCGCTGCATCGCCAGAGTGTGTCTGCCACAAGTGGGGGGCAGGGGACACCTGAGCTGACCCCTCTTGATGAGAGACTATCGGCAATTATTGGGGAATCCCTTTTACGTGGAGTGGTGACTGAGGCGGGGGTGGGGGGTGGGGGGGAGGGCACGACGCACCTGATGCACCGGGTGACACACCCCCAAAAGCTCCAACAGGACGGCTCGAGGAAGTCGGAACCGGCTCATAAGACACTCGTCCTGATGCGTTCACTCCCAATTCTTCCATTTGCCACATCTTCTAAGATCCAAGATCAGCCATTGTGCGTCATTACGCATTGTGATGGGGCATTTTATTTCCATCCATTTATGCATCTAACAAGCTACAGATGTCGGTAATAATCCACGTGGAAATGGGAAATTGTTCAGCGCAAATGTAATTTCTTGTTGCTTTCTGAATGGTTGAGACATACGCCATACATTGTTTTATCAAAAATAAAACAAACTAAAGACATATGCATGAATACCATAATTCCATAGCTTATGAAGAAATGTTTTACTATGAAAACAACTTTCCCCAGTGGACAATGAATACGTCTGTCTGTCTGTCTGTCTGTCTGTCTGTCTGATTCGCACGCATCTGGCGGCGCGTGCACACGCAGCGGCTCCTCTCTCCCCTACATTCAGTGTTTTTGGCTTTTCTTTTGGCTTTATCTTTTTGGGTTTCAAGGATTTATTGTTTTTAAAAGAATGTCTTTTTTAAGTCGTTTATTTATTATTTTATATGCTGCTTGCACTTTGGGGTGAGAGGAAAGCAATTTCATCTGTGCTGTATGTCTTCCGGATGCAGCATATTTGACAATAAAGCTGACTTTGACTTTGACTTTGACTAAATCTGCTCCTCCAGACGGACACATTGACGAGAATATCAGTTTTGTACATTATTTCGTTCTGTTAACTATATTATTTATGAGCTTGAATTGCACAACATGCCAATATTGCAGAACATATTTCACTTTTCTTTTTGCAAATATGTGTTCATTTGAATTTCTGTTGTAATTTTTGTTTTATTTTCTTTTTTTTCACTGCTGATCGATCAAACGGGTGTTTGTGTAGCTGTTAATTGTGAGACTTGCTTTGTGAAGTCTTCATGTTATTTATGAGAGGCAGTATTGTCATTTTCACTTTCACGTGTTTCTTCCATCTGCCGACGGTGTCGCCGTTTCTCATTTCACCCGTTTTTGTGCGTACGCCTGGGTCAGAGCTTGATGAAGGACCGCACATTTTCCCGTCAAGTTTGCTTTTTATAAATCTCAAATATTGCGTAGAGAGTGGCGTACGCCTTCTTTTGTGCGTATGCAACCTTTATAAATGAGGCCCCTGATCAGATTTTATCCTGACATGAAAAAGGGGGCGGGGCTTCTTGTTAGAGGTGAAATGACTGACAGGAGCTGCAGGATGTTTGTAAAGTGACCTGAGAATTTGAGGTGAAGATGGAGGAAGAAACATCCCATAAACACAGCAGGACGTTTAGAGAAACTAAAGACAGAACAAGTTCAACCAGAAACCTGACAGTCACTGGGAGGAGGGGCGGAGCTTCAAGCTGTCAGATTGACAGATAGTTGATCTCAGTGAAGGTCATGTGACCTTCTGCTTTCTGTTCTCCTCCTTCCAGACGTGCATGAACTCCCCTCATCTGTCATCTACTGACACTGAAGCAGAAACTTCCAGCTCAATGTTTCAAATCCACAAGATCCTAAAACTGAAGGAAAACGACTGAAGAACAAATGGATTTGATGATGTAGAATTATTGGTTTGATTACTGATAATATTAAATTTTTAGAGGAATATTGTCTGAGTCTGTTTAGGATTCAAATATTTTTAAGATTTAGATGTTTTTAGGATTTAAGATGTTTTTAGGATTTAGATGATGGCTCTCCTCTGCTAAAGCTCAGAACTGAGCAGATTGAAGTCTGAATGTGAACAAGTCAGAAAAGCCGTTTGAGGAAGAGATTTGATCACAAAGAAAACATCAAACTGAAAGAATGTGGATCTTCCAGATCTGTCAGAGCTTCCAGGAAAAACTCTGACAGATTCCAACAGAGAGAAAGATGTGAGGAGCAGAAAAACACTTTAGTTTGACACTTTGATCAATGCAGGAAGTTTAGACAAAGTCCAGAAAAAGAGTCCCATTGATCTTTCCAAACATCCAAATCTCTGTTTTCCCTCAAAGGATCAGGATCTTCAGGTCTGGGTGTTTCTCTTCTTCACCTCATACCTGCTGATCTTCCTCCAACCACCTGAGTCTGTTTTCTGTTCTTGTCGTCTTTCAACTCTCTGCAGAGACTTTCCTTCTCGTCTGTCTTCCTCATCCATTCCTTTGCTGTCAGATCAACTGTCAGGTTGTTGCATCACAGCCGACATGTTGGAGTTTGTAGCAGGAGCTGTGATGCCTTCATGGTCGTGGTGGTCGTCTGTTCAAAGCAGAAATGTTCCTTTGAGCTCAAACACATCATCAGCTTTTAGGAATTGATCTGCAAACATCAACATTGTTCTGATTTTATGGAATATTCCTAGTTTCTCCATGAATTTTTCCGTACTTTCTGATCACATTGGTGACTGAAAGCTCTGCTCTGACCTCTGACCTCTTTACTTCTGACAGAAACATCAACATTCAGACTGTTTGGATCAAGAGTCTGAGCCTGAGAGCAGCTCTGACTGAAACAATGTGGATCTTCCAGATGATCTGTGGGACTTTTTCTCTGCTTTAGTCTGGAAGAATGTTCTGCAGCAGAACCACATTCCTGAAGGACTTCCTTGTTCCTCAGTGACAGGGTGTGTTTGAACGGCTGCAGATTCTTCAAAAGATCAAGGTTTCCTGCAGCTGGATTGAAGGAGTGCTGCCCCCTGGTGGACAGAAACTCAGCAGTGAAGCTTCAGGATGGAATCGGTTTTAACAGATCAGATCAACATTCTGCTCTCAGGATGTTTCATCAGCTGGAGGTTCTAGGATCACAGCACAGGTTCTGCAGAAGCTGCAGCTTCTCATCCAGGAGGGTGGAGAGGACTTTCTCTACCCATCTGATCACAGTCTCCATGAAACCATGGAGAAAATCTGTGAAGAAGAAGAAGATCCTCCTGAGGACCTGGAGGACGACTAGAAGGAACGTCTGATCTGTGAGAATTTGAGCTTCAAAACGAAGTTTGTTTGTGAAGAGGACACCCTTTCTTCTGTCCTCTGAGACAGTTTTTTCAGTCCTGAACAGCTTTATTCCATCACCAAGTCTCCTGATCTCCTCATTCCAGATGAAAGACCAAGGACCTTCTCCCAGTCTCCATGATGACTTTTGCTGCAGCTCATCTGGCAGATCCTCCTGATCCTCCATCATACATGAACACGTCATCAAGATCTGATGTTTAAGCTGAAGACAGCAAAGAGTCATCAGCATAGAGGAGAACTTTCAGCTCAGAGAACAGAGAAGTTCCCAGATTTACTGGAGGAAGAAGAAGAAGCTAAGATGGAGAAACAGGGAGTGAATAGCAGAACCACCTCTGGAGCTTTTAGCTCTGATTGGACCAAAAAAACATGGAGATTTTTAAGGGTTTAGTCCAACACAGTGATAAAAGTCTTCCGGGAATTCCCGGAAATCCAGGTTTTTGAGCAAACCAATCGTTCCTTCCGGGAAATAAAGACCTGATCTCTATGGACAAATCGCTTTCCGGATGAAAAAAATGGTCTGAAATTGGCGAATTTTAGCTTTATTTTCTATATTTCTTCGTGGATCGCTTCCTCTATGGAAGCCATCTCTCGTCTTCCCGGCCTAATTGACCAATGACGGGACGTTTTAGTTTCTTTCGGATGCGTCGATGCCTTTGATTGGCTCTGTCTGTACCACATGGTCAGCGTGACGGATTCCCTTGAGACCAAGACTGGCGGACCCACGCTAAACATTCACAAACAAATCTGAAGAGTTTGCGATCTAATTTGTGTTAAAATAATTGGCGGGCATCGTCATTATTGAGCATGGTCACGACCTCAGTTGTGAACATAAGATAAAAAACAAATTGAAGTGCTCTTGCCTGGAAGAAAAAGATTTTTAAGGTAGTGTAGGTCCAATACATTTTATGTAAAATAATCTCAAAACCAAATTTTGAAATTATTTTAGTTTTCTTATTTTTAATACATTTCTCTATCTAATTTATTTATTTCCTAATTACCATGATTTAGTCTAGTATTATTGACATTAATTACAAGTATTTGGTGGTTTGGACCCAGACTCCCTTAAAAAAGAATGTTTACAATGTTTAATTTAGTTTGTATGTTTGTTTTGATATTTCCCAGATTACTAAGTATTGGTGCTAAAGAATTGAGGTATTATGCTATAGAAAGGTAGTTTAAAGCAGATCCCATATTTGATGTATTTATAGTTTGAGAAAACAGTGCATGGATGTTGTACATCTGTCATTTCTAAAGCAGAAATCATGTATAAATGAGGTACTTTCGTAGAATATCATAGTTACTGGTGTTCTTTTTGCCATACGGGGCTTTGATGTTACTATATTTTAGCAATTGTATGTTTTGCAGCTTTAAGGAAAAGCTTAGATTGTAGGATTGTGTTACTATACTATACTTTTTTAGGACCAGCAAGTCCTTAATGGTAAGTCAAACTAGGGGTTTGAATGACAAATCATGATGCTCCACTTAGTCTCAGTTTCTTGATTAAGAAGTGAATAACTGGCTGCCAGAATATACCAGAATGCGTCTAAGACTATGGATTTTTCCAAAATTTCTCTCCGCGCCCGGCATATCGCTCAAAGAAAAGTTCAGGGAATTTTTCCTTGCCTGACTTTCATCACTGCCAACAAGAACAGTAACGTCTGGTGGAGAAATGTACCCATCACAGTTTTGGATGACTCCACAATCTGAACCATTTTGCTGGTTTGGATTTTTTAAGGAAATGAAAAGCTTCCCGACAACAACCAGAGTTTTTTTGAGGAGTAGAATAAATGTTGAGAACATGTGGAGGAAACGGTTCTTTCTCTTTCTTACTCTTAAAAATGTATTTGAAAGTGAAATAGATATTAAATGAATTATCATCAAAGTTAATAGCTAACAGCTAACTTTTACTTTTTTTGCTTGTTTTTTGTCTTATTTAAGTAAAATAGATGACAAATAAAGCAGAAAACTGTTCTCTCAGAGTTTTTTTCTATTGATGTTCTAACTTTATTCTGAACCAAACCATCACTTAAAATCATCATCCTGGTCATATTTTCACTTTTAAGACTTTATTTAAACTAAATTTGATCCATTAAAACTATTGAAAGGTGAAAAAAAAATCAATAACATTTATTTATGCATTCATTTATTTAACAGATACTGTGCACATTAAAAGCATGGCTGCAATGAGCCAGAATTAGCCCAAAGCTATTTTTCATCTATAGTCACCGGACAGGTGTTAAAATTGTCAACCTAAAAACCCCAAAGCATCAATTAATTGTATTAATAAATATCCATGTACTGTAATCAATTATTTAAAATACATAAAAGCATACACACAGTGGGAAATAAAAACAAATATAAAAGACACAAAGGTGACAGATCAGACAAGGAGGAGCAGGCAATTAATATAATTCAATGTAGACATGTTTGTTGTGATATAAACCAGTTTTTGGGTGCTTTTTAAACAGAGTGTATGTGGGGAGGTCTCTAAAAATGTGAGGAACTGAGTTCCTCTCTTGTGCTGCTGTTATGGAGAAGGCGCTCTGGCTGAAGGCTCTTCTCCACAGAGAACCTATACAGAGGAACTATACTCTCAAACACTATTGAGAGTCTTGGCGGAATACTGCAAGTAACATTAGTTCCGCCTCGGCGCAAAGTTAATACATTTGGGGAAAAAAATAAACAAACCAAAAACCGAAAAAGTACAAACGGCAACCGAACCAAAATTGCCGTACCGAAACGGTTTGGTACCACATACGTGTACCATTACACCCCTAATATATATACATATTGCTGTCAAATCAGAGCTTAAAATAACGGACAACTGTGAAACTTTATCAGCATGAACGGGAGCTCAGACACGCCCCTTTTTCCCATCAAACCTCAAGAAGGAAAAAAAATCAAATGCTTGTTAATTTGATCAAAAGTGAAAAGTGTTCTTGAGTTTTTACTTTTTATTCATTTAAATGAGATCAAATTTAAGCAAATGTTCTCATTAAACTTATTAAAGAGAGGTTTGAATTTTAAAAACCATTTTCTTACAAATAAACATTTACCTAATAATAATAATAAATCATTAAGCGATAAATTTGATCTTTTATCACCACAGATTTCTCTAAAAAGTAGCCTGTTTGATGTTCTTCTAATTTTGTATAAACAGGTAATTTGGTGGAACAGCATCAGTAAAGACAGAATCTGAAATCTTGCCCTACGGCTTCTTCCGGACCCACCAGTTGTTGGGGCGTTTGGAAGGATCGGATTGTTTGTTTGTTGTTTGAAATAGTTTTTTAAGGTCTAACCCTCTGGAATATTGACACCCCCCCCCCCCGCTGTGAGGGCGCTTTGTGTTGCCTGTGGTGGTCTGAAGAACAGAAGTTTACATGTAAATGTAGGGAATGACTTTTTATAATGGCATGACATTTAAACTACAAAGACTTAAATTGTGAAAGTGAATAAAATAATTAGAATCCTCCATAAAATTTTTATTTTTAGCACACTCCTCCCTGGTTGAAATGTGTTTCTTTAAGGAACTAAAACCTGCCAAACTGACTTCAAACTCATCCAAATTATGTCCACCTGCCCAAAGCAACTTGTGTCTGCAGATTGGGCAAAACCGCTGTTTGAAAGAAGCTTTTTAGAATCTCTGTGAAATGCTCCAGTGGTCCATTGGCCATGTCTTCAAACAACTCCTTTGGTGGGATGAGCAAACAAAGCGGTGAGTGAATGTTTCTAGAGCAGGTTCAGGTCAAACACTGAAACATGGCCGACCATGGAGGTTTTGAAGATCCGGCTCTGGCACCTTAAGAGCTTTGACTCTAAATGTGTTCAGCCTCCATCCTTAAAGACAGAGAACTCTCAGAAAACAAGATTCCTGCTGGAATTGAGTCGGCTTCTAAAGAATTTTAGTTTTCTTCTCAGGAAGATTTTCAACCAGTAAGTCCTTCATGTCTTTGTTTGACCGATCTTTGTCTCTAAAGTCTTTTTTGGCGTTTGCTCCTGTTTCTCTCTAAGCTTGGTGAGCATTTAAGGAGCATTACAGGAGCCTTCAAGGACGTTGAGTTGTGTTGGTTTTGTGCAGCAGTGAACGCTCTCCTCTGTTTTTCTTGGCTATTTTCACAACAAGGATTGAATTTATTGTTCCAGAACTTTTCAGCTGAAATGGATTTGAGTGCAATAACCTCTTCTCCTGCAGATCTTCCAGATCTCCAACCAGTAGGTGCTGCTTCAACTTCTAGTTTCTCTCTTCTTCCATTCTGACCTCCTTTCATGGAGGTTTAGCTCCTTTATCAGAGTTGCGTTTGGTGGCCGTGGGACAAAATAGAATGTGTAGTGTGGACTTCTTCTATGACAGTGTGCCGTGGGAGATGGTCAGGTGTGCCGTGGGAAATTGTCCTCATTAACTGATCTAAAAACATTGACCATCTCCAGGAAATCAGCTCTGTGTTCATCCAAACAGGCCCTGATAAAACACTGAGTAGTTAGGAATATGAAACATCGTTAAATACTTTTCTATGTGTTCATTTGATTTAATTAAAGACATTTTGATAAGAATGACGGTATCACAATTTAGCTGTAACTTCAGCTCAGTTTTCGGAAAAGTCCCGCCCCTTTAACTGTCTCCACCAATCATTCTTGGAGTCTTAATCACATGTCATCAGTTTGACCAATCAGGAGTGGTTAAAGTCTTCACTTCCTTGTTCAGATTCTGCTCATAAAGTCTCTCAGTTCCAACAAATATACCAGCTAAAGCTCGTCTTTAGCGGTGTAGCTTTCCACAGAATCCGCTGTCAGACCCTGGAACAAGAGAACAAAACCATGAAGCTTAGAGACGAGAGTCTGTCTGCCATCACTACATCTCCCATGATGCATTGGGTTAAAGTGACAGCGTCTCAGTGCACAATGAGCCTTTCTTTGTTAAACATCTTGAAACAACAAACACACATCAAACAGTTTTTTAAATCTTCTAACTTAACTTTTATTACATCTTTTAGAAAAAACAGCTGCAGCTTCCAGCTTTTTCTGCCACAATTATCACAAAAATGCATGTGAGATCATGGAGGGACTGTAGATCAATACAGACTATGAGTTTCTCCTTTTTATTTTTTTTTATTTTTGGATGCTGGTGTGCTGCGGGATTTTTGTCAAGGTTAAAGTGTGCAGTGGCTCAAAAAAGGTTGAAAAACACTGATCTAAGGGGTTCAGAAACATGCAGCTGGACAAGGTGAGTGCACTGAACAGTTCTTCAAACATTGTTTCTTATTACAGTTTTATATTTTTTTAAATGGCCGCACCCTATAGTGTTGAGCTCAAAAAACAACCTCTGTCCAACCTTCAGAACCAAACTGGTTCCAGATTGTATCTCAGAATTCCTGTTTTTTTTACAAGTGCCTCAAAAGTAGCCGCTGAAAATTCATCACCTATGGGTGAAGATGTCAATGCCTAATTTTTGATGACGACACAAGTTTATTTTAGAAGCTTACAGCAAACAATCAGTGTATGATGTAATAATACAGTCAAGTTGACTTTGAGGAATATTCTGCTCCTTTTGGTGAATTGGTCAGATGATCATGTTATTTTCTTTTTTTTTAAACACCTTTTATCCTGTGTAGATTCTTTCAGCTGCTCAACTCCTCCCTCTGCCCTGTCTTTTACCTTCAAATGTACAGTCATACCTTCACATGATTGAAGGAGTTATCTGACCTCAGGGTCAGTCACTCCTGTCTCGGCTCCTTTCTGGCTAACTGAGGTCTGTGGGGGAGGTGTGAGCATCTGCTCATGCTCTCTCACCCCTGTGGCAGAAGAGGGTTCTACATGAAGATTTATGATGGTTCGGGAAGGGTCTGCTCTTTTCTCCCATCTGGACTGTCTTTCCCGCAATATTAAAACCATTTACTGCTTGGGACAAAAATTTAGAAAATGTATTAGTGTCACGTTCAGTTTCCATGCCAACGCCGTGGCTGCAAGAGTCAGTTGATCAGTGATAAAAGCCAGCAAAGAAAAAATCCCTAACCAGCTGCACTCTTCTGCTCATCAACCTCTGCTCTTGTCACCTACAAGATGACAGCCTGCCATCACAATCCTCTTTCTGTGAAAAATCAACTGCTTTGACTTTTCTATTCTTTTAATTCTTTATTCAGTTTTCCTTATTTAACCAAAAACACAATTCACACTCTAAACCACAATAGGTTTCTTAAAACACAGACAATCAAGGCGCAGACAATAACTTTGAACAGTTTTCTCAAAACCAAACCAAAAGACATAATACAACAAATTAGGTACTTTACACATAAACAAAATAAACTATTTAACTGAAATGAATCTTTCATAACTATTATTAACCATAACAGCATCATATTTCCACTTCCATTTTCCTCTTGTCAACAATCCACGTTCTACTTCTCTCTTACTTTGCTTTCCTTATGTTTCTCATTTTCACAAGCAGATCTGCTTTTTTCAGAGTCAGACCCTGCACCTCATTTTACCTTAGGGTACCTTTCTGTGTCCACAGATCCTTTATCACTTTCCATGCATTTCATTTGTCCTTTTCTTCACTGCTTTTACTTTACATTTCTTGTTTCTGCATTTCCACATCCTTCCATAATTGCATATCCTCAAAACCATACTTTTCCCTCTTCTTTACTTTGTCCTTTTCCCATTCTCAGTTATTTCTATATAACAATTTTCAAATACCCTGGATTATGATTCAAACAAACAAAACCGCCAGTCATTCATTCTAATTCACACATGCACAGCGGTGCACCTCACATCAATCATAAGAAATCTGGGAAATATCGAAACAAACAGACAAACCAAATCAAAAATTGTAGAAATTCTTTTTAAGGAAGTCCGGATCTAAACCACCAAATGCTTATAATTAATGTCAATAATACTTCTTTGAACAAAACTGAACTAAATCACGGCATTCAGGAAATACAAACAAATTAGAGAAATGTATTCAAAATAAGAAAACCGAAATAATTTCAAATTCTTTTTACACAAAATGTATTGGACCTACACTTCCTTAAAAATCTTTTTTGTCGAACCAAGACCACTGAAATTTGTTTTTTATCATCTAGTCACAACTGAGGTCGTGACCACGCTCAATAATGACAATCCCCGCCATTATTTTACCACAAATTAAACAACAAATTCTTCAGCTTTGTTCGTGAAAGTTTAGCACAGGTCCACCATTTTAATTGCTAGGGATGGCGTCTCGCTAACCACATGGTACGAACAAAGCCAATCATAGCCGTCAATGCCAATTTTGTTTCCAAGACTCCATCATGCTGACCACATGGTAAAAACAAAACCAATCAGAGCTGTCGACACATTCGAAAGCAACTACAACGTCCCGTCATTGGTTCATTCGACGTAAACAAGATGGCTGCGGCCATAGAGAACACAATACACAAGGAAATGTGGAAATAAATAATAATAATAATAATAATACATTTTATATATGGCGCCTTTCTGGGCACTCAAGGTCGCTTCACAGTAAAAGGTATGTAAAAACATAAACATATAACAGTAAAATTCCAGAACACAAAATAAGTTAACAGTTAAAAACAGCAATTTAAATATTATGAGTTAAAAGCATGACGGAAAAGGTGAGTTTTGAGGTGTTTGGAAAACTGAGTGAGTGAGTCCATATTTTGTAGATCAGGGGGGAGGGAATTCCAGAGTTGTGGGGCAGTGCTGCTGAATGCTCTACCCCCCATGGTAACTAGTCGTGTTCGTGGAATGGCCAGTCGGAGGGAGGAAGAAGATCTGAGGGAGCGGGTGGGGGTAGCAACTTTTAGGAGCTCTGACAGATACGGAGGGGCGAGGTTGTGGAGGGCTTAGAAGGTTAGGATGAGGATTTTGTAAGTGATCCGGTGAGGTACTGGTAACCAATGAAGCTGCTGTAAGACGGGTGTGATGTGGTGAATGGAGGGGGTTTGGGTTATTATTCGAGCAGCTGAGTTTTTAACCAGTTGAAGCTTATGGATGGTTTTTTGTGGAAGTCCAGATAGAAGGGAGTTGCAGTAGTCGATACGGGAGGTGAGAAGACTGTGGACCAGGACAGCTGTGGATTGAGGAGTCAGAGCGGGACGGAGACGACGAATGTTACGCAGATGGAAGTAAGCAGAGCGGGTGATGTTATTGATGTGGGCAGCGAATGAAAGAGTGCTGTCAAGGAGGACACCCAGACTCTTAACCTGAGGGGAGGGAAAAATGGAGGAATTGTCGAAGGAGGTTCCTACTGCCCACTTCCTTCAGTCCATATTTGGAATCACAGCATCTGTTTCCCGCTCCAAATGTCCGGTGGAGGTTTCTTCACAGATGGACATGGTCCGGCCACCAAATGAAACCCCAGGTGGTCCATCACCGGCAGGATCCTTCACCGCAGGCAGTTGGTCTCAACGCTTTGTTCTCCACATGTGAGTTGGCGCCTTCAGAGGTTCCCATACATTGAATCAGTTCTCAGAGATGGTTAATTTTTGGTCCGTGTCAGACCTACAGCCCAGCCTTCCAAATGGCCTCAGAAGAACAAAAAGTCTCTGTTTCCCCTGAAGGGGAATGAGCCTGCAGCTGCAGTCCTAACACTTCCTCACATGTGCAATTGCAGGATGTCCCTTCAAAGTTCAAGAGACGTTAAAGCACACACTTCAGCACAAGACTAAACTTCAATGTAATAACAAGTAAGACTGAAAACCATATATATATATATATATATATATATATATATATATATATATATATATATATATATATATATATATATATATATATATGCGGTATGCATGTATGTAATGTGTGTATGCAGTTGGTAAGGTGCAGGACTGTCACGCAGGAAACCACGGTTCCATACCCAGGGGCGGCATTAACAATATAATGGCAATGGTAAATGGGGACAATTACCATAACAATGGTGAGCAATTAACATCCCCCAGTGAGGGTCCTTGGGCAAGACCCTTTACGCTACGGCCTACCTCACAACATGAGAGACAATGAACCACATGTCATGCTGGCTGAGACATTGTCTGCGTCAGGTGCTGGGGGACCAGAGCACTCTGATGGAAAGTGGGCTACTGAAACAAGACGGAAATGGACTAGATGCGAGAATGTGGAATGAAACCCACAATCAAGGCTAACTGCCAAACAACTGCTAGCCCAATGCTCATACATCCACAAGCGGCAACCACTATCACAACTTGAGATTGAAGCGATACAATACAAAGGCAATGCCACGGGAGAGCAACAGGTCAGAGAGGAGGTTATCCCGCACTCCCACCCATAGATGCTAACAACCACAGTTATGCTGAGCAAAGCAGCAACTGACCTGAAAGACAAGATTATGTCTAGAATAAACACTTGGCAACCCCGACACCAGCTACAACGGTTAAGTGATGTACCGCCTGAAAGTCTACTGGAAACTGTGAATGACGCATTGAGGGTAATTCCTACCATAACCATCACAGAAACCAATGAACTGGTTTACACTTCAGCAGCAGTGATCCTTGAGATGGCTATAAGAGTACCCAATACCCAATACCCACCATGGAAGCAACGGTTAGAGGCCAAAATCAAGGCAACCCGGAAGGATGTGAGTAAACTGACAGAGGCTCAAAGAGGTGCAATGAGAAAGCAAGTACCTAAGAGATACAGCCAGATGCCCATACCTGAAGCACTGGAAACTGCCAAACAAAGGCTCCTAGCCTTGAGCAGCCGCCTAAAGAGGTACACAAGAGACAATGAAGCCAGACAGATAAGCAGGCTGTTCGCAACTCAACCTGCGAAAGTGTACCCATAGTGGCAGGGCTAAAACAGCCAAGCAGACCCACCAAGGCTAGAAACTGAACAGTACTGGAAAAGTGTATGGGAGAAAGAGACAGCACATAACAGCAATGTCCAGTGGCTGGTCCGTCTGAGAGAAGAACATAGCAACCTCCCTGAACAGAATCCAGTAACCATCACAGTGGCAGACATCCAAGAAAGAGTCTCAGGTATGAAGAACTGGACAGCACCGGGCCCTGACATGATACATGCCTACTGGCTAAAGAAGCTCACTGCACTCCACGAGCGCCTGGCAGCACAAATGAACCAGCAGCTAAGAGATGGGACTCACCCCGAATGACTAACAGAAGGGCGAACAATCCTGATCGAGAAAGATCCCTCAAAGGGTGCAGTTCCATCCAACTACCGACCAATAACCTGTCTCTCCACAACATGGAAGGTCATGTCAGGCATCATTTCAACCAAGAAAAATCAATCAATACATGAGCAACACACAGAAGGGCATTGGTAGAGACTCCAGAGGAGCCAAACACCAACTCCTGGCTGACAGAACAGTCACTCAAGACTGCAAGTCATGACACACCAACCTGTGCACAGCCTGGATTTATTACAAGAAAGCCTATGACTCAATGCCACACACGTGGATCACTGAATGTTTTGAGCTGTACAACATCAACAGGACTCTAAGAGCCTTCATAGGAAACTCAATGAAGCTGTGGAAAACCACCCTAGAGGCCAATGGCAAGCCACTTGCACAAGTGTCCATCAAATATGGGATATACCAAGGTGATGCTCTGTCCCCACTGCTGTTCTGCATAGGTCTGAACCCCCTCAGCCAAATAATCAGCAAGACTTGCTATGGATACCGACTCAGAAATGGGGCCAACATCAGTCACCTCCTCTACATGGAGGACATCAAGCTATATGCTAAGAGCGAACGTGACATTGACTCCCTGATCCAGACCACCAGGATCTACAGTACTGACATTGGGATGTCATTTGGGCTCGAGAAATGCAGCCGGATGGTGACAAAGAGAGGCAAGGTAGTCCACACAGGCGGGATCTCACTCCCAGAAGGAACAATAGCAGACATCGAGGACAGTTACAAGTACCTTGGAATTCCACAGGCAAATGGCAACCTGGAGCGGGCAACAAGGAAAGCTGCAACAGCTAAATACCTCCAACGGGTAAGGCAAGTCCTGAGAAGCCAGCTCAATGGCAAAAATAAGACCCGGGCCATAAATAGCTATGCACTGCCAGTTATCAGATACCCTGCAGGAATAATAAGATGGCCAAAGGAAGAGGTACAGACCACGGATGTTAAGACACGAAAGCTCCTCACCATGCATGGAGGGTTCCATCCCAAATCCAGCACTCTGAGACTGTATGTTAGCCGCAAGGGAGGAGGCAGAGGACTAGTGAGCATAGAAGCCACTATCCAGGATGAGACATCCAAGATGCATGAGTACATCAAGCTCAAGGCCCCAACTGACAGTATGCTCAGTGAATGTCTCAGGCAATAGAGAGCAGAGGATACAGTGATGGAGGACAGATCCTCATGGGAAGACAAACCCCTGCATGGGATGTACCACCGGACCATAACTGAAGTGGCTGATATCAAGAAGTCCTACCAATGGCTAGAAAGGGCTGGCCTACAGGACAGCACTGGAGCACTCATCCGGGCAGCTCAGGAACAAGCCCTGAGCACCAGAGCAATAGAGGCTCAGATCTACCACACCACACCAGACAAGACCCAAGGTGTAGCCTGTGCAAAGAGGCACCTGAAACAATCCAGCACATAACTACAGGGTGTAAGATGCTGGCAGGTAAAGCATACATGGAGCGCCACAAGCAAGTGGCTAGAATAAAATACAGGAACATGTGTGCAGAATATGGACTGGAAACCCCAAGGTCAAAATGGGAAACACCCCCGAAGGTGGTAGAGAATGAGAGGGCAAAAATCCTGTGGGACTTCCAGATCCAGACTGATAGGATGGTAATGGCGAACCAACCAGACATTGTAGTGGTGGATAAAGAACAGAGGAAAGCCGTTGTGGTGGATGTGGCAGTGCCAAGCGATGGGAACATCAGGAAGAAGGAACATGAGAAACTGGAGAAATACCAGGGACTCAGAGAAGAACTGGAGAAAGCCTGGAAAGTGAAGGTGACAGTGGTGCCTTTGGTAATTGGAGCACTCGGGGCAGTAACCCCCAAGCTGGAGGAGTGGCTGCAACAGATACCTGGAAAGATCTCAGACATCTCAATCCAGAAAAGCGCAGTGCTAGGAACAGCTAAGATACTGCGCAGAACCCTCAAGCTCCCAGGCCTTTGGTAGAGGACCCAAGCTTGAGTGAGAAACCACCCACGGAAGGGTGAAAGGAGCAAGTTTTTCACATACATACATACATACATACATACATACATACATACATACATACATACATACATATATACATAGTATACATATTATATATATATATATATATATAAGTATATATATATTATATATATATATATATATATATATATAGATATATATATATATATATATATATATATATATATATATATATATATATATATTGTTGATATAGTTGAAGGAATATTGTTAACTTGAAGAAACGTTGAAATCAAAAAAATTCAGTTCAATTTTATTTCTATAGCCCAAATTAACAACAACAGTCGTCTCGATGGGCTTCGTAACAGCAATTGAAAGAGTGAAACATAAAATCAAAAGGATCATCAATACATAAAATTCAATAGGAAGTCACTAAAATGAACTAACAAACTGACTAAACTAAACTGGCATCCCTGCCCTTAGACCCCCCTTCGCGGAAAAATAAAAATTGTCACAAAAAAGTTTTTGTATTTTCAACATTTCCTTCAGTTTCTCTCTCTTTTTCTTTCAGTTTACAGTTTTCAAGTTTTCTTTGCAAAACTGATCCTATTTTACATGATGGGCGGGGCTTTGAAATAGACTACCAAGACAGGATTTCCAAAAATGTTATAATAATGTGAGGCCTTTCCTGCTCCAGAACGATGTCTGTTCATGTGCCCCCCCTACTCTGATGTACAAAACTTTAGAGAGCATTATAACTAAGGTATGAAAATGTTCATGTCTGTCTGAGAAAAGAGTAGAAAATGTGTATTGAGGAGTCTCCTCTGTCAACACATAGAAAATCATGTCCTGGTAGCCAATGAGCTCAAAGCCCCGCCCCCACACAATAATAGGATCATCTCTGCAGTGAAACTTGAAAACTGAAAGCAAGGAGGGATAAAAAAAGTTGAAATTACATAAACGTCATTTCAGTCAGAAAACTCATGCAGTAGTAATAATATTTATTTTCTCATTTTTTAGTTTGCTTTCACATTCTTTGACATTCACATTCCTCCAAGTTAACATTTCGCATTCCTCTAAGTTAGCATTTACATTCCTTTATAATTGGCAGTACACATTCTTTTAGTTGGCATTTCACATTCCTTTAGTTTGGCATAAGACTCCGTCCAATTCCATGAGACAAATTTCCATAAACTTTTGGGTAATAACTACCCCTAACGGACCTCACAGGTGGAAGCCGGGAAGGAGGGTGGGGCGAAGAATGCAAGGCTGCAGTAAAGAAGGATTAACAACTTGTACTTAACCTGTACTTAAATAGGATACTGCACAGGTGACTTGATTAACTGACTTGGACTAGGGGAGTGGGCTAACTAAAAGCCTGCCTGAGTTGCCTGCCCGAAATGCTCCCAAGGTTGCCCACTTTTTTTATTTGGTGACAGTCTCTGGTTTAAATTTTTCTTTTTATAACTTATACTTTTTTTTCTAAATTTCCCATAATTTATTCAAGTTTACAATGTGCACCTTTGAGTTTAAACACTTCTCAAAATTCTAAATTTTTCATTCACTTTAACATGATCCACACAGAGACGTTTCAGATCGCCATTCCAAGTTGGAATGAGAAGAGGAAGTGCAGTTCTCTATCAGTCCACTGGGGGAGCTGCAGCACAACAACTGTCCACTTGATGCTGAGAGAGACAGTGAAGCTGATCTCAGATCAGTTCATGCTGCAGCTCTGACACTCATCTTCACTTGCTCTGATTCCTCCATCACTCTGCTCTCCACCTCCCAGGAACACCGTCCAGTCACAACATCTCTGCAGACCAGAGATGATGCTCTCTGCTCCTCCTCAGTCCCATCAGTCCCACAGGTTCCTTCCCTCCCACCTGCGAAGAGAAAGTAGAGAGACAGAGATGAAGGAGTGTCTCCTGATCCTGGTGTGTCAGTCAGTGATGCAGCACAGCAGCAGAAAGAGCAGCAGGAGCTTCAGTCCTGTTCAGAGCAGCAGCTTCCTGTCATCTTCACCTGTTGGAGCTTCTGCTGCTCTGATTGGCTGACTGTTGTCCTGAAGCCTGTCATCATTCTCCTCAGAGCTTCACTGAGAAGCTGCAGCTTCACAGGAAACTCTGCATCTTTGCTCTCAGACTAACTTTAGGAACAAACATCTGGAAGCAGCTGGACTGACTCCAACCCTCTACTGACCACAGAGTCTGCAGTTTGGAGTTTGGACTCTCCACCAGATCCTGGAGCTGCTCAACATCTGAAGACTGAAGTTTGTTCCCTCTCAGGTCCAGTTGTGTCAGGTGGGACGAGTTGGACTTCAGAGCTGAGACCAGAGCAGCACAGCTGGTCTTTGACAAACTGCAGAGCCTCAACCTGAATCAAGAACAAAGAGTTGAGTTTAAAGACAAAGTTCATGTTTTTCATCCTTCACTTCTTCTAAAGAGTTCAGAGCTGAAGAAGATCAGAAAGTTTAGAAAAAGTCCAAAGATGTGAAGCAACAGCAGCAGATCAGAAGAGTCCAGCAGAAGCAGAGAAGAAGAACATTCAGGAACATTCAGGACAACATGCAGCTGCTTCAGGAAATAAGTCCAGATGTGTGAAAGTCAAACATCAGCCACATAAAACATCATGGCATAAAGGATTATGTCAGACCAGTACTTCTCAAATAGTGGGGCGATGCAATAACAGGTAGCAGCGGTTTTAGGCACAGGTAAATACAGGAACCATAACGTTTGGCCTGGAACCTCCGTTCGGGGTCCTGGGAATAGTGCTGATGTCACATTATGTGATTGGCTGTACGTTGGTCAGATGACGTGTCAGATAGTGATTGGTCTGGAAAAATGATGATACTACCATAGAAGAAAATATTATGAAGTCTGTTGTAAGCACACACATAGCTCTGACACAGAGCGAGATTGTCTTCTAAATGTGCTTTAATTATTATTATTATTATTATTGAATGCATGTTCGCTTATAGATTTTTTAAATCCGTGCGTCCAGTGCTTTATTATTGACAAAACGGTCCCGGAAGAACAACATATAGCCGGGCTAACAACATTTTCCTCCACGACTGAACTAAAACTGGAATAACAAGCGGATTGTGGCAAAATCTCTCCAGGTTACTCCAGGTCACTGGGGTTACTGTAGTGTGATGTTACCTTCAATCAAAAGGACCCCGAACGGTAGTTTCAGGCTGAATGGTTATGGTACCTATGGTAACAAGAAAATCAACATTTAAATGATATCTGACCTGAGAGTCTCCAGTTTACAGTCTGGACTCTCCAGTCCAGCTGACAGTAGCTTCACTCCTGAATCCTGCAGGATATTGAAACTCAGGTCCAGATGTCTGAGTCTGGAGGACTGAGAGCTGAGAACTGAGGACAGAGCTGCACAGCTTCTCTCTGACAGATTACACCATCTCAGTCTGAAGAAAACAAAGACGGACAGCAGTTATTGAATCTTTCATGTTTCCAATCAGATTCATTTGTTGACTGAAGGTGATTTTCCTGAGAGTTCTTACAGAGCTTTGTTGGAGGCTTTGATCACTGGCAGCAGCCTCAGAAGAACCTCCTCTGAAGGAAAGTATTTCTGCAGGTCGAACTCTTCCAGATCTTCTTCTAATGACAGTAAGATGAAGACCAGAGCAGACCACTGAGCAGGAGACAGTTTCTCTGTGGAGAGACGTCCTGACCTCAGGACCTGTTGGATCTCCTCCACTAGAGAACCATTATTCAGTTCATTCAGACAGTGGAACAGGTTGATGCTTTTCTCTGCAGGCAGATCCTCACTGATCTTCTCCTTGATGAACTGGACTGTTTCCTGATTGGTCTGTGAGCTACTTCCTGTCTGAGTCAGCAGACCTCGTAGGAGACTCTGATTGGTCTGCAGTGAAAGACCCAGGAGGAAGCGGAGGAACAAGTCCAGGTGTCCATTTGGACTCTGTAAGGCCTTTTTCACAGCACTCTGGTAGAACTGGACTGGACTTCTCTGTTCAGGCTGAGAGATCTGTGATTGTTCTTCCTCCATGAGGTTGAGTCCAGAGGTGATGAAGGTCAGGTGGACATGAAGAGCAGCCAGAAACTCCTGAACACTCAGATGGATGAAGCAGAAGACCTTGTCCTGGTACAGGCCTCTCTCCTCTCTAAAGACCTGTGTGAACACTCCTGAGTACACTGAGGCTGCTCTGATATCGATGCCACACTCTGTCAGGTCGGATTCATAGAAGATCAGGTTTCCTTTCTGCAGCTGCTCAAAAGCCAGTTTTCCCAGAGACTCCATCATCTTCCTGGTCTCTGGACTCCAGTGAGGATCTGTCTCAGCTCCTCCATCATACTTGACCTTCTTGACTTTAGCTTGAACCACCAGGAAGTGGATGTACATCTCAGTCAGGCTCTTGGGCAGCTCTCTTCTTCCTCTGCTCTTCAGCAGATCCTCCAGAACTGTAGCAGTGATCCAGCAGAAGACTGGGATGTGGCACATGATGTGGAGGCTTCGGGATCTCTTGATGTGGGAGATGATCCTGCTGGCCTGCTCTTCATCTCTGAACCTCTTCCTGAAGTACTCCTCCTTCTGTGGATCATTGAACCCTCTGACCTCTGTCACCATGTCAACATATCCTGGAGGGATCTGATTGGCTGCTGCAGGTCGTGTGGTTATCCAGAGGCGAGCAGAGGGAAGCAGGTTCCCCCTGATGAGGTTTGTCAGCAGATCAGCCACTGAGGTGGACTTTCTAGGGTCATTTAGGATCCGAGTCTTGTGGAAGTCCAGAAGAAGTCGACTCTCATCCAGACCATCAAAGATGAAGAGGACCTGGAAGTCTTCAAAGCTGCAGATTCCTGCTTGTTTGGTTTCAGGGAAGAAGTGATGAACAAGTTCCACCAAGCTGAACTTCTCCTCTTTTAGCACATTCAGCTCTCTGAAAGTGAATGGAAATGTGAAGTGGAGGTTCTGGTGGGCTTTGCCTTCAGCCCAGTCCAGAGTGAACTTCTGTGTTAAGACTGTTTTCCCGATGCCAGCCACTCCCTTAGTCATCACGGTTCTGATTGGTTCTTGTCTTCCAGCTGGGAGTTGGAAGAGCTCTTCTTGTCTGATGCTTGTTTCTGCTCTGTCTGCTTTCCTGGATGCTGCTTCAATCTGTCTGACCTCATGTTCTTCATTCAGCTCTCCTCTTCTTCCCTCTGTGATGAAGAGCTCTGTGTAGATCTCATTCAGAAGGGTTGGGTTTCCTGCTTTAGTCATCCCCTCAAACAAACACTGGAACTTCTTCTTCAGACCAGATTGGACTTCATGTCGACAAAGTGCAGCAGTCAATCCTGAATGAAGACAACAAACAGTAAATCAACTCTCTGCAGCCATGAATTATGAGGGTTTGAATCCCTGTGGTTCCATGTGTTCAGACATCAGTAAATCTTCATTTCTCAGCAACTGAAACCTTCAGAGAAATCCTCTTACTGCTCTGCAGTCCATCAGCCAGCTCCTCCTGCTTCATTCTCCTCAGGAAGTTCACTGTGATCTTCATCAGTGACTCTCTGCTGCTCCTCTGCTCTTCATCCTTCAGCTCCTCCTCATCCTCCTTGTGACTCAGAAGCTTCTGGATCTTCTTCAGCTCCTTTTTGACAAAAGTGACAATGTTGTCCTCCAGCAGCTGCAACAGAATTCCAGATGAATGAGCCAACCAGAGTGAAGTCATGGAGCCAAACATCAGCTCCATGTTGGACACACTGACAGTCCACTGGTGTCCAAAGTGCAGCATGGAGACGACTGTGGACAGAATGATGGAAAAGTAGTTGTTGTTCATGTACAGACCAGAAAGATGGAGTCCAGCTGTGTTTGATGCTGCTGGACAGACGGACCACTGGGAGTCTCTGAGCTCTGCTGGTCCAGTCTGTGGAGAATCAGCAACAATCAGATCCATTCTGTCTGTACTGGTGGGTTTAACCCAAACTAACTACAGTCATGTCACAGCTAGAATGTTCTACAAACAAGTCAGTTTCCATTCACTCCAATGTAAAATGGTCCAATTGAACAACACATATTAGCATATTTACCGTATTTTTTCCTGTGTGGTTGCATTTCTTATTCATAAAGTTACTTTGGGACTTCTTAAATACATCTTATCAGTTTATATTTAAAATAATCTAAATAAATAAAGAAATTCCAAATTGTCATTTGATTCTCATTTCACAGTTCAGATGTAGAACAGCAAACCAATGGATCATATCAACATGTTCTCTGCCCATGTCTATAGAGTCACTGAAGTGTCTCTACTGTCTTTTTTCTTTGTCTTTGAGTCAAAGGCTGCATTAATGTCTCTGCTGCCCCCATGTCTGGATTCTGACCAGTTTCCCTAAAGAGGTAGAACATCCACAGAGGACTCTGTGACCACAGCCCTCCATGATGCTCTGTCCCACCTAGAGCAAGAGGAGAGCTAACAGGGATGCTCTTTGAGGACTGTAGCTCAGTGTTTAACACCATCCTCCCCAACAAACCTTTAGAATCACTTGTGGACCTATGGCTACTCAACTCATAGAGAGCTGTCAGACTACAGAGAACTCTCTCCCAGGAGAACAGAGGACAGGACCGTTTCCAAAGTATTAATATGAATGCCACTTTAACAGCCTGGTGGGAATTTCTAAAAATATCTAACTCGTCAATCCAACCGTGCAGAATGACACCCATCTGGAACAACCCGGACATCCTCATAAACAAAAAGATGATACACTTTCCAGCTTGGCAAGCAGGGGGCGTAACGTTACTAGAGCACTTAATTATTGATAGAAGATTCATAACTCCCCAGGAACTTCAAGACAAACATGGAATAAATAACTTCAGCAACTTAAGTCTATTATTACTAAAAGTTTAAATACAGAGACAACGATTTAAAGCCACCAGAAGTAGTTACCTCTCTGATTAATTTCTCAATGAATAAAACTCTCCAAAATATGTAAACTCTTCTGCAATTTAGCTAATATTATTTCACTTCCAATAATGGTTTCTTTGCCGTGCTGGGGGGGGTTGGCGGGGGTCCTGCTGGGGGGGGGGTCCAGTGGCGCTGGGCAGGCTGCCCATCTACACCTGGGGCTGGGATCAACTCTTCCCTGGCTCTGGGACAGAGATTTGTATTACATCTGAACCTTACCGTAATGATAAACATCCAGTAGCTTGTTGCTTTATGCTGCTTCATGGTTTTGCCCCCCACCCCCCTCCTATTATCACCCTCCTACCCCCCCCCCTCTCTCTCTAACATCCCTCTCTCTTCTTACCTCCTTTCCTTTTCCGTCCGGTCCAACACCAAGGATTTTCAAACATGATGGAATCTAATAAAGTTTGGCCTCAACTACAAAAGGGGTTTATTCAGACATTCCTCTGGTTTGTCATAGATTAATAACCCCTGTTGTTAAAGTAAAATATGACCAACACAAGAGGCCTTCAGCTCTCATCTGTTTGCCCAGCTGTTGGACAGGACAAGTAAAAAAGAAAAGAAAAAAAAACTGCACACAGAAAACTGCCATTCAAATAAAATACATAAATAAAAAAGTAAATAAATCAGTAATACATTTCTGTTTCATTCAGTCTTCTATATCTGCTGTTTTCTAATTTAAACGTCCCTATTAACACAGTTCAGTTAACACTGTCAAATTATAACTATTAAACACAAAAGAAGACTCCAGTCCTACAGTTCTTTAACCTCCATCAATGGTTCTTCTGATCACGGTTCTCCTATTTTTGGATTTTCTTTCTTATGACTTTTTGCACATTTAAACCCCAGTCACAAGTTATTGTAGAGCAGCCGGTCAGCCACTCCTATATTTTTATAAAAAACGGATGGAAATTCATGTTGGCAACACCAAATAAGTGCAGCCAAGATACACAATAAGCGTGTTTGAGATCACCCAGGTGGATGAAATGCTGCACAGATCACCTGGTGTGTGACGTATGATTTTGCTTTTGCTCCAACATCACCGGTCAATCATCACAAAAATATCACCAGAAAGGAGTGGGAGCAGCAAGGTCCCAACCAGAGCGAACGCAGCTGGAAACTTAGTACTGCACTGACTGACTGCCAATAGACTACAAAACAATGCTTTGAAATGTGACCTGATGGTTTTTGTAGTTAAGTGATTAATTAAAATAATTTAAAAAATCTATTGGTTAAAAAAGGCTACATTACAAAACATGAAAATAAATATAAAAGACATAATAACCCAGATCGTACTAAGGGTGAAAAACTAAAACAGTCTTTTCTCCTAAAACTAAATTATCTGTTAAGGACACCTCCAACTTCCTGTTCTCCTTTAGTCTCACTGCCGCCTCACCTTCAACCCCCCCCCCCCCCCCCCCCCCCGGCCTGGTCATTGCATTTTCCCCACGTATTGTCAGTGTGTCTCCGACTAGCTCGTGTTGTTTCTTGCACGTGTTTAATGTAACATGGGACATTTATTCTCCTCAGCTGACCATCTCCTGCGGGGGGCGTTGCGCGTCATTTATACAAACTGGCGGGCTGCCTTAACATTAAACTTTCATATTTCTGGGTGGCTGCCTGGAGCGCAGAGCGGGTCTCCCTTGGGGGGTCCTGGCTCGTACCTGGGGTTGGGGCGGGGGGATACCCAGAACTCCTGGGTGGTGAGGGGGTGCTCATCTGGGGCTGTGGGCGCTCTTCCTGGGTGGGGCCCTGCGGTGGGCCCTCCTGGCACGGCGGGGGGGCTGCTCCCCTGGTTGGGCTGGGGTGGCGCCCTCTTCCCCCCATGCCTCCCTGCTCTCTGGCTCTGGGGGCCTCGTGGTGGTCCTGCTGGCCCTGGCCTGGGTGGCGGATGCGATCGCCCGGGGGGTGGTTGTTCCCTGCCTGCTGCCGGGTGGCGCTGGGAGCTCTGGCTGCCGCTGCTGCTGCGGCGGGGGTCTGGGTGTGGGGATGGCTGGTCACCCTCCCTCCTTCTTTTCACATTCCACCATTCATTTAGAAGAACATAAACACTCACTTGAGCACAGGTGTTAGCTCACCTTTACGCTAATAGTTTGCATGATTGAATGAATGAAATATTTCACACTAGTTGGTTTAAAGGCATAAGTATGCGTGTGTGAACAATATCTGTATTGTGTGCATGTTTTGTGTACATGTTGACATGTGGACATCTTTGCAGTTAACAGGTGTGTTTACAACATCTGAATGTGTGTGTGGACAGGCCCCGCCCTTTGAGATTTGTATTACACTTGAACCTTACCGTAATGATAAACATCCAGTAAAGTTGTTGCTTTAGGCTGCTTCATGGTTCTACCCCCCCCCCTACCCCCTCCTATTATCACCCTCCTATCCCACCTCCTCTCTAACATCCCTCTCTCTTCTTCCTTCCTTTCCTTTTCCGTCCGGTCCAACACCAAAGATTTTCAAACATAATGGAATTTAATAAAGTTTGGCCTCAAGTACAAAAGGGGTTTATTCAGACATTCCTCTGGTTTGTCTGTAGATCCATAACCCCTGTTGTTAAAGCAAAATATGTCCAACACAAGAGGCCTTCAGCTCTCATCTGTTTGCCCAGCTGTTGGACAGGACAAGTTAAAAAAAAAAATAAATAAATAAAACTTTCATATTAAGGGGGCCGCAAATAGCCCACGGGCCGCGAGTTTGAGACCCCTGACTTAGTGCCTATGAAATACCCCTCGGTCTCAAAAAGGTTGGTGACCCCTGCTCTAGAAAGATCTCAATCCACGCAATAATCCGTCCGCCAGGAAATGGGAAATATATTCCAGTGTGTGGAGCTTGAAAACAGAGCGGCTCTGGGACATCCGACGTAGTTCTCAGACACGACCCATCCATTGTGTTTCTCTCTCCCGGACTTTCTCTTTTTTTTAAAGCAGCAGGTGTTTGCCCTCGCTGCCTTTGGGTCATTGGCAGCCTCGCCTCATAGACATCGCCTGTTTCTTAAAGGCGTATGCTGCTTTTACACATTCACCAAAGTCCATAGCATATTTAAATAATTTTTTATCAGACACTGGTTTGTTTAGTAATGTAAAATGTACTGACATGTTTCAGTGGAATACCTTCCGCCTTCGTCAGGGTCGTCATCAGATGGTGGTGTGTGACGTCTTTAAAAACAGATGATTGTGACTGAGGCGGAGTCACCTGTCAAACTTTGACAATTGACGTCGCCCCTTGATGTCCGTTTTTTGCTGGAGGATGTTGCTCCAGGTGTGAGAGAGCAGGAAGGCCCCCTCATCCCGGTTCATGGAAGTGTGGGCTCGCTTTCTTATCTTTACCGCCTCCATGATCCATCTGCGGTGTCTGGGCGGAGTCACTTGTCAAAGTTTGACATTTTACATAACAAAACAAACCAGTGTCTGATAAAAAATAATTTAAATACGCAGTATAATTTTATAGACACAATGAACCTTATCACCCTCTCACTGTGGAAAAACTATTATCTGAGCTTCTTCATCCACTAAATCATCTTCAAATGGACACGCCATGCTGCTTCACCTCTCTGAAAACATACTAACCTTCAACTAAACTGCTCCAGACCAGGTTATGTTCAGAAGCATGAGTTGCTATGGGAACTTGACATACTCCAGGGCTCCAGACTGCGACCAACTGGTCGCATTTTGCGACCAAAATTTGAGAGTGTGCGACTGAATTTTACATCCAGTCGCACATGCGCGACCAGTAAATTTGCCTCCCCCACCCTACGTATTTTTTTATACATTAAACGTGGAAGGGGCACGTCAATGATCAATTAAATAATCAATGAGATGCGAGCGCACACGCACACAGGCAGACACACACACTCGCGCACATACTCATGAAGCGCGAGCACACACTTGCGTGATGCCCGTCTGTGAGGCGGCCACTGCGTGTGAGAAGAATAGGGAAAGCCACTGTAAGTGGCTAAAATGCGTGGAGGGGGAGGGGCCTAGAGACAATCGAGCGCGCGTTAACATCTGTGGGAAGGAAACGGAGACAAATATCACAACCTGACATGTGGGTCTGAGCTATGAGTAAGTGAACTATTGATTCGTTCTTCCGACCTGCGGCTAGTGTACCAGTGACAGAACTACAGCAGGGGTCTCAAACTCACGGCCCGTGGAATATTTGCGCTCTCCAAGATGATATTTTGCGGCCCCCGCCTTAATATGAAAGTTTAATGTTACTGCAGCCCACCAGTTTTAATGAATGACACTTTTTCATTGTCGTGCACGGAGCTGACCAACCAATCACAGTGGGGTATATGACTCTTGGGGGCGGGACAATGACAGGGCTTGAAAGCATGAAACCTGACAGCCCCCTCCCTCCCCGGACCACATTAAGGAGTTCCTTACTTTCCTTTTTAGAACGTATTTATTTGCTCGTAATTTTCTAAATATATGCAGTCCGTGCTGAACTTTTCTCTGGGCCGCACAGAACCGGAGGAAGGTTACGTTTTGGTTACGGTTACGGCGGCGCATCAAACGGTTTATGCACGGCTGTTACGACAGCACACCGCTCCCGCGGGAATCGGGTCAGCTGAGGAGAATGAGCTTGAACATTAAACACACTCAAAAACACTCGAGCAAAAACAACATTAATTTTAGACACACTGAAAATACGTGGGGGAAATGCAACGATAGACGTGCTTGAGATGAACCGGCACCTCGCCTGGATCGTTGGGGAGACCAGGCGGTTGGGGGGTGGGGGGTGGGGGCGCTGTGAGATGAAGGCGAATCTGCAGCAAGACTGAAGGACAACAGGAAGTTGGAGTGTCCTTAACAGTCAATTTAGCTTTAATATTCCTCTCCCCCTTAGTGTGATCTGTGTTATTATATATTTTATGATTATTTTAATGTTTTGTAATGTATGTAGCCTTTTTTTAATGAATTGGTATTTTAAATTATTTTAATTAATCACTCAACTACAAAAACCATCAGGACACATGTCCCATAATGCATTGTTTTGTAGTCTGTAGGGCAGCTTTCAGTCAGTTCAGTACTAAATTTCCAGCTGTGTCCGGGTAGGTTTGCCCCTTGCTCCCACCCCTTTCTCGTGATATTTTTGTGATGATTGACAGGTGATGTTCGAGCAAAAACAAAAATATGTCACACACCAGGTGATCTGCGCAGCGTTGAGTTCACCTGGGTGATCTCAAACACGCTTATTGTGCATCTTGGCTGCACCTATTTGGTGTCACAAAAATAAATTTCCATCCGTTTTGTTTACTATTTGTACTGTCATGACAGCAATGCTGCTGTCAGTTTACCTGTTGTTGCATCTTCAAAAGTGCAGAATAAATTGTGACACTGAATTTGAAACAGCACATTGTAATTTCTGCATCTATTATTAAATTATTTATTAGTAATACAGTGGAAATTAGTAGATTTGGTTAGCATGTTGATTTACAGTATGCGCCCCTAAACTTTCTGGTTGTGCCCCTAAAATTTTCAGTTAGGGGCCACTGTGCTCCTGGTGAAAAAAGTTAGTCTGGAGCCCTGTACTCTGAAACATACCTCCATTTCTGGAACCGAAAACTGAGGTTATCAACTTCCTTAGCCTCAAACTAACCGTGGGAGCTAGCATAACCTGCTTTCTGGAATACCCCCCTGGCCAGATCATTTACATTAGCACACAAAGCAGGTATTTTGCCCCAGCAGGGATTCATTTCACTGAACCCCACCTTTCCTCTGGTGGGAGGTTGGCGCCAGTGCTCGGCAGCAGAGCCGCCAGCAGTGTGTGAATGTGTGTGCATGGGTGAATGGGACTGTGACTGTGAACTGCTTTGTCCTTGTGGGTAGAAAAGTGCTATACAAGTATACACCGTTTACGCCATATTTATCAAACGTATCTGTTACCGAGGCTCAGAAGCCAAGCAGGCTTTTTACCCTCAATTTAGTTTCTCTGGCTGAAGAAAAATTGAACATTTTGAGTGCAATTGTGAAAATTTGTAATTTCAAAATGCAAATGTGTGCATGCGGAGGTTCCAGCCCAGCCTCAGCCAAACTCTGCCTTCAGTGACCCCAAGGTGAATTGAGTTCTAGACCCCTGAACTACACCCACAACTGCAAACCCAAACAACAGAACAACACTGTTGTCAAATTTGCAGATGACATTGCAGTGGTGGGGACTGATTCCCTCTGGGGGAGAAATGCAACTTCATTTTGGAAATGAAAAAGCATTTCTTGTATTGACTTTTATTTTTAAATATGCTACAGAATCCCCTCCATAGAAGGCAGGAACGCTTGAAGAGGAAATGGAAATTGAACATTTTCAAGGAGGTCCGTCTTGGTGCTTTCAATTTATGAAACGCCATTATCTTTCCATCTGAGCAAGGACTAACAGGGCGCAGCAACTTCCAGCAGATTACAAGGAAAAGCTGTTCATTTTTCATTCATACTGCAGTGAAAAGATCCCAGACAAACACATTCAGCTACATCACCAACATGGACGAGGTGACGCTGACCTTTGACATCCCGGTGAGTCACAATGTCAAGAAGAACGGGAGCACCACGGTAACGATACGATGCTGGGCGAGTTACAGATTCCTGGGATAATATAACATGCTTGAACTGTTGTTCCAGCTTTCCCAAAAGCCAGCTTTATTCATGAGGAGCCGCCCGGCAACAAGACAGACTCTGACAACGACCAAAGGGAAGCTGGCGTGTTTGATAGAAATTTAGCTCAGTTATTCATTTCAGATACAGAAGATGAGGACTTTCATGGATTTTTGGATGGTGACTGATGACTGAAAAAATGAAAAATCACAACCAACTCAGTTTTGCACCCACTGCCTTTTTAAACACACACACTCGCATGCATGTTTTAACGGTATGTATTAACGTGCCTGCTCCCTAATACCCGGTGTACATTTTGTGTCTTAAATACAGAAATATCCCACATAACTGAAACTGCACCGTACATTCATGAAAATACGGTAATCGGAAATTATGTCAGGCATGTAAGGACTAAATGTTGAATTCACTTTCAGAAATGTTGTTCATTCTATAACTTTGTTAAGTTAATTATAAGAATACGGTCTTTCTTAAGCAGACTAAATCTAGATTAAGAAATGTTAGATTTAGTCTAAAGGATATTAACACCTGATCTAATTCATGTAGATCTACATGGTTTAGCTATTGGAGCACAGCAGCTACATTTCTGGATGATGTTTTTCTACAGAGAGGATGTCAGTTTCTAGAATCAAACAGAAAATACTCTTTAAACATTTCTGGACTGAGGAGAATAAATTCATCGTAATCTTCTCCAGAATAAAACCATCCTGACTAACTGGAGGAGAAACAAGTGGAACTGTCAAACTTGGAGAAATCAGCCAAACTATGAAACCAAACTCAGACATTTTCTACGTGAAAATCTCCAAAATCCAGAGAAAACTGGAACTTTTCTCCTGATTTGGTTGGAATCAGACTGGAGCTGCTGTCAGTCAGAGTCAGCAGTCAACATTTTTTCTTCTCCAACATCTCTGATGTCTCTCAGAGACTCTCAGAAGACTCAACTGAAAAGATCTCATCACACACATGATGCTCCAAGTGAGTCTGATCAGAGAGATCCAGAACTGAACCAGACCTCAAGTCCTTCATCTGAAAACTGTTGATCATCTGAACTAGAATCCAGCCTCCAAAAACTCTGACAAACACTTACTGTTCCACTTCTGTATGGATGTCTTTTAAGTCTGGATTATAATCCTTTGATTTATCACTCTTGAAGGACCCACAGCTGGATCCAGATCCAAGTCCAAGTGTTTGCTGAATCCTGATGGAAAAAACATTAGTTTTATTAGAAACTAATTTCTTGTGTTCTGGAGGTTGATCAAATTATCTTCCATGTTGAACTATTGAACTCAGATCATGAACAGACTGATCTGCAGTGAGATAGTCTGTTCAAACGCCCCCTTCTGACAACTGTGGGACACTGCATGCAGGTGTTGTCACTGGAATCATGGATTTGTTTGTGGACAAAGACAAAATGATACTATATTATTAAAAAACAAGACTGTTTTCAAAGGCATCAGGCTGAACCCTAAATATTTAAATGATGTGACATTTCTACATGTCATCAATCTATGAATTCCATCAGGCTGTAAATGAAGTGAATCAATGTGAAATCTCCAATGACTTAGTCACTGTCTGGTTAGAGATGGGAATGAGAAAGAAGCATTAACCACAGTAGGGGACATTTCCAGGGACTTTATTTTGAAGGACAGACTTTCAGATCAGCAGGATTCTGCTTATTTTGTCCAATTTTCATCAAGTCATTCTTCAGATTTACTAATTCATTTTCAGCCTCAGTTTCTGTCCTCATGGATCAACTCTTTGTATTCATAGAACAATATTATATATTAGTAAAAATCTATGTTGGACTAAGACTGGATGAAGAATGAAATTCGAACAGATTTATTAGACTGCAATGGAAATCTATGGACCTTTATGTCATTTATGAACAAATAAAGCTTTAAACAGGGTTCATACGGTCATGGAAAACCTGGAAAAGGTTAGGAAATTCAATTTATGAAACGTTTTTGAAAAATGAAATCTTCTGTAAAGTTTTGGAAAAGTCATGAAGTTTTACCACTTTGGATGCAAAAACATAAAAATAAACTAGTTTACCGTGGGATTGGAATAGAAATCATGGCAGAGGTTCAACCTGTTGCTATCGGTGATGAGAGTTCACATTGGCGTACAGCAGCTGGAATTGTCATCAGTTCAGTTTCTACTTGCTATTCATTTGGATTTGGATTTAAATGGTTTATTTCAAGCAATCAAATAGGAATAATACAAAAAAAACAATACATTCATCAGTTATACATTCATACAGTAACTAATCAAACTTTGGATAATTAGATATATTAATAAATATTGCTTGAAAGGGAGTGGAAGGAAGCAAATTTATATAATCCCACCCCTGTTCTACCGTTACCATTTTATTACATGATTTATTAATATCCAGTTCCAAACTTTTATCAGACAAAATTGAGAATCTTGAAATATCAATAAAGCACATGACAAAGATGAATTACTTAAATTATTTTGTAAAAAATAACTTTTAGAAATCAACATGGCAATGAAGCATCCAAAATATATGCAGATTATATTACTTATAAAAGTCATTGATATGATTACAAATAATAATAATAATGGATTGGATTTATCTGCGATTTTCCAGACACCCAAAGCGCTTACATTGTGTCCATTATTCATTCACTCCTCATTCATACTTGGTGATGGTAACTACTTTTGTAGCCACAGCTGCCCTGGGGCAGGCTGCCATTTCGCATCTACGGCCCCTCTGACCATCACCAGGATCATTCATGCACATTCATACACCAGTGGAGGCCACACTGGAGGCAAGGAGGGTGAAGTGTCTTGCCCAAGGACACAACGACGTTTGCCTGGTGGGAGCGGGAATCGAGCCGACGACCCGCTCAGCCACTTGAGCCACTGTCGCCCCATACTATATCTATATATATAATACTATATCAGTAAAATAGACATAACACTGTTTCAGGAAATTTCATAGCAAAATTTGATCAATTATCAAAAGTTATGTGCAAAATTATGCTACATTAGTAAAAATCATGAATCAATGTATCAATTTTTTTGGAGCAAGTGAAGTAATATCATTAAAAGTCAATCAATTTAAGCATTTTCAATAATTGATTAATCATTTGTTTTATTATTTTTATTTATTTAATATTATTATTATTATTTTTATGATAAAGTAATGCTGTGAAGTAAAATAAAAAGGGTCCATATTTTATCGATTGTTCAAGGTTGGCATTCCTTCTTCTGCTGATTAACAGCCGTTCTTCTGGGTTCAAAACAGAGTTTATAGTTCTCTTAGATTTTATGTCTGCAGACATTAAATAGAGCTCCATATCCTTCTTCAGCTAATATCAGCAGTGCCTAAGAGTTTAGGTCAAGTTGTCTGCGTTGATATTTAGGTCACTTCAGACTTTTGGAGAAAATGATGGATCCACGTGTCACATTTCTTGAAATGATTTGGCTCTTTGATTTATTACTCCATGTTGATTCAGACGACCGTGATCAAGCACTTCTCAAAGTCCTTCATGGTGTTCACAACCAGAACCTTGGACCGGTCCGGTGGACCGAGTGGTTTGACGTAAATCCTGCAGCCTTTAACCCAAGTGTTCTCAATCTGCTTCTGCTTCCTGAGAAGCCGTGCATGTTTGGAGATTTCAGCATTCCTCCTGGTCAGATGGTCGTTAAGATAAACAGCAGAACCTCTGAGGTTTTTACGTTGCTTCATCAGAGCTAGCTTGTGTTTGTGATTCACAAACCTGATGAGGATCGCTGGTTTATCCGTCTCCTTTCTCCTGGGGAGCAGGTGGCAGGTCTCGATGGTATTGAGATCCAGGGAAATCCCTTTAGATGTGAGAAATTATTCCACTTGGTGTTCCAGAGACTTTACACCGCTCTCCGTCTGAGAGGGACTGCTAGCGCTATTAGCATTAGCAATGCTAACTCCAGCTGCATTTAGCTTTGCCCGAGGTTTGATTGGTAATCCAGTGAGAATGACATTATTCATCTTTACCTTCTTGTTCCACATCGTCCAGTCTTTTCTCCAGAATGTCTACCCGGTTTTCTCGTTGCTCGTTTTGAGCCTGAAATCTTTGGAAATCTTCCATTAGCTCTATCAGTGGAGCTAGCTTAGCGGACACTTGTTCCATAAATGGACACAACGCAGTTTGCAGATCATCAAGAGACTTTTTAAGGTCTTCGTAGTCCTGGCTTTTCTTAGGGGGCATGGTCAGCTCTCTTTTTTGGAGAAAATCAACTTTTTAAGTCATTTGAAGATAGTTGTATCCGCAGAGAGCCACACACGCGTGCTGCTGTAACCCGGAACCGGAAACCAGTTCATGGATTGTGAAAAGCTCCAGAATGCTGGAAATGTAGCTTTAACAACAAATGTCTTTTCAAGGAGAAGTACCAACTGTGGATAATTAAGGTTAAAGTGAAATTAAATTAAATTAAAGTGAAATCTCCAATGAACACTCTTTACCAGATTGTCCAAGAAACAGGGCTGAGGGTCGCCTGAAACAACTACAATGTCAATGATCAATCTCCTAAATAGGATGTCCTGATAACACATGTATTGATGGACACCTTTGTGCTCGAACATGGTGTTTGTTATGGACAAACTATGATGAGCACATGGAGTTATTTCAGTTGAATTCAAAACACGCATCTGACAAAACCACTTACTCTTTCACTCTTGATTGACTGTTTTGGAATTTAGTTAAATAATCCTCGGACTCGTCACCACTTTTGAACCCACTGCTGGATCCAGATTCAGATTCAGATCCAGGTTGGTTGCTGTGAAGAATGAAGGTTGCTGGTGTGAGTCCTGAGCTCTGACATGGAGAAGATCATGGACAGTTGGAGATGTTCATCTCACCTCTGAGCTTTGATCTGGTTGTCATGGTTACCATCTCTGCTTTCAGAGGGAGGGGCTCCCTCCTGTGTCTCCTCCCACTGATCCATGCTGCTGGATTCACTGGATCCACATCAGCTAACACACACCTTCCACCTTCACCTGCAGAGGAAACCCTCATCATCATCAGAGGAAGCTGCCATCAGCTGCTGCACTTCTGCTCTCCCTCCACCAGGTGGAGACATGGAGCTGCAGCAGCAACATTTCCATTCAGTCACTTTGACAAAGAAACAACAAACTTCCTGTTTCTACACTTCAGGAAACATGAAGCATCAAGAAAAACAGACAGAAATCAAAGAATGAGGAGAAAAGAAAGAAAGACATGAATTCTTCCTCTCAAAGCTCCAACAGAGACTTTGATTCCACTGTTGAACCTCTAAACTGGAAACATTACCGGTTACTTGTTCTAAAGTAATCCATTACCTTACAATATTACTCTCTGAAAACTGTAACATGAGTCCTGAGTTACTTTTTAGTTAGTTTCTTTAGAAAAACTGCAGAAGAAAAACTTTTGAAGAGACAAATTTACCACCAAGTTGTTCTCATTTCTATCAAGGAGGATTTGGTTTCATGAAGATTTCTGATGATAAAGTTTATTTCTGGTAAAGTGAATACAATGTAAACACAATCAGAGGATCAGAATTCAGCTTCAGTGAGTTCAGACCATAAAAAGAAAACTTAAAGTGTTCAGACTGGACACATTTGGTTTGGGGGCCACATTCAACCTGTATGTACCAGTAACCTAAAAGCAAAAAACGCTTTTTTTTGTAGCCTAATAAGTTATTATTACACATTCGTTCACAGAGGCCAATGGATCTTAAATAAAATGAATTTCACTTAACAAGAAATTGATTTATTCAATTTTACACGGACTGAATATTTTACATCTGACACTGAAGCAATCTAATGATAAACTCAAGAGGGGCTATGGAAAAAAATGAAACACCTGCCTAATATGTAAATGTGCAAATCAGTGAAAAATTAAATTAAATGAAACATTAAAACTTTTGTGAACATAAGAATTTTGAATTAACCTCCTTCCTCTTCTGTGACTTCATCAATATCAGGATTCAAATCCTGTGCAGAAACACATTTACTGTCGTTCAAGTGTGCAAAACCCAATGAAATGTCCAACAGTCTTTTCCTGGTTTCTGCCTGAATATTGTGGCAACACCTGCCTTCTTCCAGACCTTTAATGGGTGTCATCAGTGACCAGACTGACATCATGTCACCAGTTCACTCCACCATTGTCCAGCACTAAAACTAGAGAGCTGACTATGTCCTCAGCTGTTGTATCTATCAACTCTAGAAACTCAGCTCTGATGGTCTCTTCAACACCTCTAATAAACATGCACAGTTTTATTCATCTGTGATTTTGGTGCTTTCATCAATAGCGACCGAAAATACAGTAAATGACTGAATTCCTTCTTTTGGCTTCCAAGTCTCCTCAGAGATGTTGGATCTGCAATCGTGATCCTTGACAGACTCATGCTGGCAAAGGTCAACTGCTGTTTAGGGTACAACCCTTCTGCAGCCTCCAGCATTTTTCCACAGGTTCACCATCCGAAAATGGTTTGAATGTTTTCTCCAACTTGTCTGCAATCAGGTGTCTGTCACGGCTCCATCACTGACATCATAGCTGCAGAAAATGCAGACGGTTGTTTCTTCAGTCCAGCTAATAGTTTGTAAATTTTATCTTTTCTTAACTGCAAATGGTGGAACTTTTCTTAATGGTGAGTCTCATAGTGGTGCTGAAAGTTCTATTCTTTGAGCACTGAGACCTGTTGATGACATACCAAGCATGCAGGGTTTGCATTCAACTCCATGAACAAATAAAACTGCACCAAATAAAGATCAGCACTCTACTTCAACCTTCTTTTGACAACATTTTGGTCATTATTGTGTCTCTACTGATCATTCTTATAATACAACAGCGATAAGGCCCACGAGGAACCAAACTACATCTTACTCAGATGCAGAGCTGTTAGTTTTTGGCACATGCAGAGATTTGCTGTTTCATCCGTCTTCCTTTTCCTTTGCTCCCCCTAGTGGCGGAATTGCACATTTCAGTTATTTCTTTAAAAAATCATAGCTCGCCACAGGAATGGACTAAAACCTGAATTTTCTTTTAAACATCTTTATCATTTTTACTCTTCATGACAGGGCCAGATGGGAAAGATGTGAGGAGCAGAAAAACACTTTAGTTTGACACTTTGATGAATGCAGGAAGTTTAGACAAAGTCCAGAAAAAGAGTCCCATTGAACTTTCCAAACATCCAAATCTCTGTTTTCATGAATGAAGGAACCGATGAGCCGCAGACAAATATGACGAAACGATTGTTGTGTTAGACAGAAAAAAGGGTCCAACTTTAGTTGTTACGTTTATTCTACGTAACAAACTTTTCCAGACTGAAAACACACTTAAAAAAAAATACAAACAGAACTACAGGACTTTGAGCCTCAGAAAAAAAAGAAACATTTTTATTAAATCAGGTTCTACCACGGAGTACTAGGACCACCTTAAAAATAAAACAATACATTTACGGGAGAAATCTGTAATTCTACAAAATAAAGTGGTGGAATTATGAGAAAAAAAGTCTTAATTTACCAAAAAAAAAAAATTCCATGATTTTTAAAAATAGAGTAGATTGTGTAATCCTATAGCATAACGCCTTTGGTCCTCTGGAACTATACTGCAGCGGCGTAAACGGTTCTGCCAGAAATCCACTTCCTGTGGGTCAAGAATCTTCTTCTGAAGACGTCCAGAGTCCAGAAATTCTCTTCAATGTCCTTAAACATATACTAAAACAATGTTGACTCACTAAAAGACTAAATATTTCCATATTAGTGAAAGTGATTCTGAATGAAAGACGATGTTCTCTACGTCTGTCACCATCCTGGTTCCTTTTTGTTAAATAGACTTTTCTTAGTAAACAGACTATTGATTTATAAATGGAAGACTTTCATTCTCAACTCAAAACTTATAAAAACATAACTTTATTTTTGTAAAATATTTACTCTTTTACCCATAATCCTATGAGTCTGCTCTCATAAAATTACAACTTTTTCTCATAATTGTACTACTTTATTCTAGTAGATGTATTTCAATTTTTATTTTGATGGAGGCTCCAATACTCTGTCATAAAGTTCAAACGACAGAACAAGAAAAACTAGACAGACTGTCTGTCTGCTAAAAACAGACAAAACACAACTAAAGTTTAGGGTCAATGAAGACTAACAGCAGATTGAACACAATCATTTATGAGGATATAAAAATAGAATTTATAGTTGGTGAAGAAAAGCAGACAAATCTTTGTTTTCATCCACTAAGGCCTCATGGTCTCTCTGCTACAAACATTTCTATTCTAGGTTGTTTGTCTGATGGAATCTGAGAGTTCCTGAACATGGAATGAGGAAATATTACTCTACTGTGTTCCAGCACACAGTTACCTGGAACAGTAATCTATTACTTTAGTAATGAGTTCTCACACAGACTTGGATGGAGGAGAACAGGAAGGTTTGGAGTCAGAAATGAAAAAACACAACAAGCATCAGCTGATTGTTGTTGACTTGATGAAGAAGAGTCCTCCATGTTGTTGATCAGTAATGATGAAGCTTTGGAAACAGCAGAGTGATGAGAGTTTGCAGAGAAAGAAGAAGATCTTCTCCAAACATTCAGAAACAAACAGTCAAGTTAGTGAAGACAAAGTTCCAGAAACAAACTCACTTCAGTTTCTGCAAAGAGATGAAGAGGAAGAAGAGTCTCCACTCACCGTGTCAACGCAGCTGCAGCACTGATCACTGACTCACAACCAGGAAGAGTCCACCTGGATGGAGGCGGGGCAGCACAGGTGGGCGGGGCAGTACAGATGGGCGGGGCAGCAGGTGGAGCAGCTGAAGTGGAAATTTAATGTCAGATTCAGACTGTGAACCCTCCTGGAATCAAACCTTCAACCTACCTGTTGTCTACCAAGTGAGCATCCACTGCTGCACAGTCAGAGGATCAGGATTGGATCAGGGGGGTATTCCAGGAAGCATGTTTAAACTAGCCTGACTTTAACCCTGAACTCTGGCTGAAATCCGCCTGAACTTGCTTAATCTGGGTATGTCGGGTCCAAAAGACCGGATATGAGTTGGCGTAATTACGCTGGACTTGGTAACCCTGGGTTAACGCACGTGCACGTCAAGTACATGAAGACATTCTCAATGGATCGCCGATTTCCGGAGTCACCATGGAAACGCGTGGAGAAAAAAAGAGAGCGCTATACTTTAGTGAGACGGAGTCTGAGATTTTAATGACGGCGCATGAAGATTATACGTCAATCAAAAAAGTAACACGGCTGCATAATCAGCAAAAGAAAGAGTTTCTGCTTGTAGTAGAAGAACAGACAAACTAAACGCATGAGTTTCTATCTCATTTCTATTTTCTTTGTGACGCATATATATAACACATCCAGCTTAAATTAATTCAATTGGTAACAAGTAATTGAGTAAATTTTTTTCAACCTTATTCATTAAGCCTATCCAATTCAATATTTTTTACAACTCAAATTTACATATTTATCTAACTAAGGCCACATTTACTCTGCATGGTTCAAGTGACCCAATTCCGATTTTTTCCTCTCATGATGGCACAGATCAGATACGACCGGTGAGCGTGTAAGCAGGACAAAAGCGCATGGATTCCGATTTTCTCAGATCGGATACAGGCATCATTCATATGTGGAAATAAATCGGATATGAATCGGATACGTGCATTAGCGTGTGACATGTAAGCAGACAAATCGGATATTCCCCAGTAAATGTGAGTCGCACGTGACTTATTAAGGTGCTTTTGTGCGCTGATTTTGATTTTGCTGTCAGCGTGTTACCTTTCAGCCTCAGGCTTCGCTATATCCGGTCTGGTCCCGGTCCGGACGCAAACGGTAACTAATGAAGCGGGACACCGTTGCTCTGGAACGGGCTAGAAGCCGTTTATTTCTTTGTTTGTGTTGCGGATTGGGGGCGTATATGATGGGGACCGTGCGTGTGTGCGTGTGTGTGTGCGTGCGTGTGCGTGTGAGAGGAAAGGAGAGGAGAGGGGGTGTGAGCGCGGGAGTGTCGGAGAACCGAAAATTTTAAAAAAGGTCTCTCTTCCAAAAGTTTTGGAGTCTTTCTACCCGCTCTTGGTTCAGAACGGGAAAGTGAACCCTGAAGTAGAGTCCACCTTCGCCCTGGAGAAAATCTCCCATGCGTTTCTGACCACGGTCGGAAAAGAGAAGTCATCACGCAGGAAAGGTTCAACACTTGGATCAAACTGTTAGCACAACGTCTGCAAACACTTCCTCATTCAAAACTCAGAGAGAGCCAAGCAGGCCTCCTTTTTTTCCTCTACCGCGCATCCCCTCAGGAGCACCCAAGGCCACGCCTCCTTCAGTCGCTGCGTTGCCTCCATGACAACCGCAGTCACAAAAGTCTGAAGGAGGTCCGCGGAAGGTGGAAATGCTGCTGCGTAGTCTTCAGAACGTCTACGTTTGATAGTATCAGCATTGTATAGTGTAAATGCAAAAAATCAGATACAGGTCACTTTTAAAAGATGATGTAAGCAGGTCGTCAAAAAATCGGTTATAGTCAGAAAATCGGATTTGGGCATCAAGACCTGCAGTGTAAATGCGGCCTAAATGTCATTTTACTCCAATTCAATTAAATGTCTTTCCTTCTTAATTTATTTTCCCTCTTGAACTGTCATATGTCTAAATTTGAGCCTGCAGATATACTTATTTTTATAACAATAAAATGAATAAAACAAAACAGTTTAAATACATAAAACATTCTTTCACTTAACATATTTGAATTTGGTGTTAGAGGTGCTATATAAACTCATCATCCTCTTCCTCCCTCTCACTCATGGTGCAGAAAGAATTAAATATAACTGGACAAAATAACACGGCAAAACACAGTAAAACAGCTAAACAACTAAACACATTTGGTCAAAAATCCACACTTAAACCCAAATCCGTCCAGACCGGCAAAGGTAATGGTATCCCACAATTCCTTGCGGTGATGATCAAACAGCAGCACCAAAGTTACACCTACTTATTGAATTAATTTGAGTGAAAGTAAAATAATTGTCTGAAAACTATGTGTTATTTTTAAGCTGACTTAACAAAAAAGAATTGATTTATCTTAACTGAAGCAAATAATAAAGTCAGATCAAAGTAAAACAGTTTATCTTTAAACATCCATATATGGTCTTATCAGCCTCTCACGGTGGAAAAAGTATTATCTGAGCTTCTTCATCCACTAAATCATCTTCAAATGGACACGCCATGCTGCTTCACCTCTCTGAAAACAAACTAACCGTCAACTAAACCTGCTCCAGACCAGGTTATGTTCAGAGCATGAGTTGCCATGGCAACTTGACATACTCTGAAACATACCTCCATATTTGGAACCGAAAGCTGAGGTTATCAACTTCTTTAGCCTCAAACTTACCGTGGGAGCTAGCATAACCTGCTTTCTGGAATACACCCCAAGTTTTATCCTGGCGCTAATCAACACAGGGGACATGAAAAAGGGGGTGGGGCTTTTGTTTGTTGGTGAAATGACTGTCAGGAGCTGCAGGATGTTTGTAAAGTGACCTGAGAATTTGAGATGAAGATGGAGGAAGAAACATCCCATAAACACAGCAGGACGTTTAGAGAAACTAAAGACAGAGAACAAGTTCAACCAGAAACCTGACAATCACTGAGAGGAGGGGCGGAGCTTCAAGCTGATTGACAGATAGTTGACCTCAGTGAAGGTCATGTGACCTTCTGCTTTCTGTTCTCCTCCTTCCAGACGTGCATGAACTCCCCTCATCTGTCATCTACTGACACTGAAGCAGAAACTCCTGATGGAGCTAAAGGGAGGGTCCTGACTATTTCCTGGAAACAGCTCCTTCTGATCAACAGTCAGACTCAGATGAACAGAGAGTTTGTTCACATGCAGCTCAGGAAAATGTCTGACAGTGAAGCTGAGAAGCTTTTCTTTCCATGTCTGTTAGAATCACAACGTTTCAAATCCACAAGATCCTAAAACTGAAGGAAAATGACTGAAGAACAAATGGATTTGATGATGAATAGTTATTAGTTTGATTACAGATTCTATTGGATTTTTAGAGGAATATTGTCAGATTCTATTTAAGATTTAGATGTTTTTAGGATTTATATGATGGCTCTCCTCTGCTAAAGCTCAGAACTGAGCAGATTGAATCTGAATGTGAACAAGTCAGAAAAGCCGTTTGAGGCAGGGATTTGATCCCAAAGAAAACATCAAACTGAAAGAATGTGGATCTTCCAGATCTGTCAGAGCTTCCAGGAAAAACTCTGACAGATTCCAACAGAGAGAAAGATGTGAGGAGCAGAAAAACACTTTGATCAATTCAGGAAGTTTAGAAAAAGTCCAGAAAATTTATATTTATATTTGTATTTATATTTGTAATTTGTATTAATTATGTTGGACTCCAGTCCTAGTTTTAATAGTTGTTGTCTTTTATGGAGAGTTTTGTGTTGAGAACAGTTACTGGATTTTATAAAAAGTAACTTTTAGCAAAGTGGTTTTAAGGGATCGTATTAAACATTTTACAAATTTTTTACTTTTTTCTATTTTTGTTCTCGACTATGTGGGTCAGGCCTGGGGGGTAAATCTGTTTACTCTGTTTTTATCTATCTACTATGTAATCGCTTTATGCTCTTTTCTCATGTATGTGATGTGCGAATGCTGAAGTATGTTTTAACAGTTTGCAGCTCTGTGGCCTAGAACAAATTTCCTCTCTGAGGACAATAAAGTTTACTTTACCTTACCTTATCTTTTCTGATCACATTGGTAACTGAAAGCTCTGCTCTGACCTCTGACCTCTTTACTGCTGACAGAAACAACAACATTCAGACTGTTTGGATCAAGAGTCTGAACCTGAGAGCTGCTCTGATTAAAAGAATGTGGATCTTTAGTCTGGACGATGTTCTACAGCAGAACCACATTCCTGAAGGTCCTCTCCACCTTTAACCCTTGTGCTATCTTAGATGACCCCACCCTTACATTGACGTGTTCTCCTACCATGACAAAGGTGGATAAAGGTGGAGAGGATTTCATGTAATCCATGGACACCAGTGAAGATCACAAATCATTGAAGAAATAAGGTTCAGTGCACTGTCTAGTGGGTCTAGATGACCCCAATGTTAAAGTGCTTAGGATAGACCAAGGGTTGCCCACATTTGTCATGGTAGGGAGAACACATCAATGTAAGGGTTAAAATATCAGATTGAAAATTACAAAATAAATTAGAATCAAGATCACCTTTTTTTCTTATTCCATGCAATATGATTCTATACAAAAGACTTTCAGATAAATTAAGAAGAAGAAAAACTCCAGCTGTCTGTAACCCAGGCACATGGCTGCTCAAAGCTCTGAGGGGGTCAAAAGTCTCCATGGAGAAATATATGTAGATATTTTATTATATTGAGAATAAAAGCTAAAAGAAATGTTTAGAAAAAGATTATTGATCAAACTTGGGTTTATTATACTACGTTAGTACTTTTATGTGAGGTAAAATGTAGCAGATTTGGGCAGAATACCACAAAATTACTGTTGTGCTGATAAAGAAGAGGAAGAGGAAGCATGACACCACAACCCTTCACCTGAGGCTGCGTTTCATTGGGTAAATGGCATATACTTATATAGTGCTTTTCTACCTTCTTTTGAAGGCCCAAAGCACTTCACAGTCACAGACCCATTCACACACTGGTGGCGGTTCCGCTGCCAAACACTGGTGCCAACCTACCACCAGAGGCAAGGCATGTCTGTTAGAATCACAACGTTTCAAATCCACAAGATCCTAAAAATGAAGGAAAATGACTGAAAAACAAATACATTTGATGATGTAGAGTTAGTTTGAGTACAGATTCTATTGGATTTTTAGAGGAATATTGTCGGATTCTGTTTAGGATTTAAGATGTTTTTAGGATTCAGATTTCTTTATATCTAGATGATGGCTCTCCTCTGCTAAAGCTCAGAACTGAGCAGATTGAATCTGAATGTGAACAAGTCAGAAAAGCCGTTTGAGGCAGAGATTTGATCACAAAGAAAACATCAAACCGAAAGAATGTGGATCTTCCAGATCTGTCAGAGCTTCCAGGAAAAACTCTGACAGATTCCAACAGAGAGAAAGATGTGAGGAGCAGAAAAACACTTTAGTTTGACACTTTGATCAATGCAGGAAGTTTAGAAAAAGCCCAGAAAAAGAGTCCCATTGATCTTTCCAAACATCCAAATCTCTGTTTTCCCTCAAAGGATCAGGATCTTCAGGTCTGGGTGTTTCTCTTCTCCACCTCATACCTGCTGATCTTCCTCCAACCATCTGAGTCTGTTTTCTGTTCCTGTCGTCTTTCAACTCTCTGCAGAGACTTTCCTTCTCGTCTGTCTTCCTCATCCATTCCTTTGCTGTCAGATCAACTGTCAGGTTGTTGCATCACAGCCGACATGTTGGAGTTTGTAGCAGGAGCTGTGATGCCTTCATGGTCGTGGTGGTCGTCTGTTCAAAGCAGAAATGTTCCTTTGAGCTCAAACACATCATCAGCTTTTAGGAATTTACTTGCAAACATCAACATTGTTCTGATTTTAGGAAACATTCATAGTTTCCCCATGAATTTTTCCAGATCTTCTGATCTCCTTGTTGACTGAAAGCTCTGCTCTGACCTCTGACCTCTTTACTGCTGACAGAAACATCAACATTCAGACGGTTTGGAACAAGAGTCTGAGCCTGAGAGCAGCTCTGACTGAAAGAATGTGGATCTTCCAGATCTGTCAGAGCTTCCAGGAAAAACTATGACAGATTCTAACAGTGAAAAAGATTTGAGGAGCTGCAAAACACTGCGGTTTGACACTTTGATCAACGCCATGGTCCCAGCCCCCCACAGACCAGAGCCCCTCACTCACTGCACAATTTTGGCCTCACAGGCTTCCATCCGCTTTAACAGAGTCTGAGCCTGAGAGCAGCTCTGACTGAAAGAATGTGGATCTTCCAGATGATCTGAGAGACTTTTTCTCTGCTTTAGTCTGGAAGAATGTTCTGCAGCAGAACCACATTCCTGAAGGACTTCCTTGTTCCTCAGTGACAGGGTGTGTCTGAATGGCTGCAGATTCTGCAGAAGATGAAGGTTTCCTGCAGCTGGATTGAAGGAGTGCTGCCCCCTGGTGGACAGGAACTCAACAATGAAGCTTCAGGGCGGAGTCAGTTCCCACAGATCAGATCAACGTTCTGCTTTCTGCTAAAGAGGCTGTTTCATTAGCTGGGAGTCTGTTGGAGGTTCTAGGATCACAGCACAGGATCTGCAAAAGCTGCAGCTTCTCCTCCAGGAGGATGGAGAGGACTTTCTCCACCCATCTGATCACAGTCTCCAGGAAACCATGGAGAAGATTGGTGAAAAAGAAGAAGATCCTCCTGTGAGGATGTGAGCAAACCTGGAGGACGACCGGAAGAAACGTCTGATCTGTGAGATTTTGAGCTCCAAGACAAAGTTTGTTTGTGAAGAGGAAACATGTCTTCTGTCCTCTCAGACTCCTGTGTTTTCTCACTCCTGAACATCTTTATTCTACCTTCTCCCAGTCCTCATGATGACTTTAGCTGCATCTCATCTCAAAGAACCTCCCGATCCTTAGTTATACATGAACATGTCATCAAGATCTGATGTTTCAGCTGAAGACAGCAAAGAGTCATCAGCATAGAGGAGAACTTTCTGCTCAGAGAACAGAGAAGTTCCCAGATTTACTGGAGGAAGAAGAAGAAGCTGAGATGGAGAAACAGGGAGGAGTGAAAGCAGAACCATCTCTGGAGCTTTTAGCTCTGATTGGACCAAAAAAAACAGAGATTTTTAAGGCTTTAGTCCAACAAAAAACAGTGCGTCTGTTGGAGAAATGTACCCATCACAGTTTTGGATGATTCCACAATCTGAACAATTTTGCTGGTTTGGATTTTTTAAGGAAATGGAAATCTTCCCGACAACAACCAGAGTTTTGTTGAGGAGTAGATCAAATGTTAAAAACATGTAGAGGAAACGGTTCTCTTTCTTACTCTTAAAAATATATTTGAAAGTCAAATAGATATGGATTGTATTTGCATCAGAGTTAATAACAGCTAACTTTTTACTTTTTTTGCATGTTTTCTGTCTTATTTAAGCGATAAAATTAATATTTTATCACCACAGATTTCTCAAAAAAGTAGCCTGTTTGGTGTTCTTCTAATTTTGTATAAACAGGTAATTTGGTAGAACAGCATCAGTAAAGACAGAATCTGAAATCAAGCCCTACGGCTTCTGTCTCTTCAGTTATTGGGGCGTTTGGAAGGATCAGGTTGTTTGGTTGAAATGTGTTTTTTTAAGGAATTAAAACCTTCCAAATCGATTTTGAACTCATTCAAATTATGTCCACCTGTGTCAGGTAGTTAGGGCTGGTGAGCGTGAAAGACCCAAAATGCAGAGACGGGAGCACATGGTTCCAGGGCAAGGGGTTTAATTAACAGAAAGCACTGCCAAGCAGGGAAACAAAACTAAACTTACAGAGAGCAAAACATGAATACATGGCAAGAGGGAAGGGACAATAAAGACATTACAGACATTACATGAGAGTTGTTAATGGACCAGCACAAGAGGAAGGCAGAGACAAGACTTATATACAGACAGGACTGACAAGACACAGGTGAACATGATCAGGGCAGATTGGGACCAAGGAAGTAAAACTCAAGAACACGACAAAACAGGAAACCATTCAAAATAAAACAGGAAACAGAACTCAATCATGACAGAACAAGACATAAAGGAAAAACCAATACAAAAGAAACCCAAACCATGTCTACCTGTCCAAAGCAACTTTTGGCTGCAGATTGGGCAAAACCGCTGTTTAAAAAGAAGCTTTTTAGAATCTTTGTGAAATGCTCCAGTGGTCCATTGGCCATGTCTTCAAACAACTTATTTAGGACAAAGTCAAGTAGAATTGAAGCAGGGAGCTTTCCAGCTGAAGCAGAGCGGGATGCTGGCTGTAATGGCTTATCTTTCCCAGGATTCCTTGCTGGAAAAGCAGCATCTGTCCAGGAAACGCTGGGACGAGCAAACAAAGAGGTATGTGAATGCTTCCAGAGCAGGTTCAGGTCAAATGCTGAAAGATGGCCGACCATGGAGGTTTTGAAGATCCGACTCTGGCACCTTGAGAGGTTTGACTCTAAATGTCTTCAGCCTCCATCCTTAAAGACAGAGAACTCTCAGAAAACAAGATTCCTGCTGGAATTGAATCAGCTTCTAAAGAATTTTAGTTTTCTTCTCAGGAAGATTTTCAACCAGTAAGTCCATCATGTCTTTGTTTTGCCGACCTTTGTCTCTAAACGTCTTCTTTGGGGTTTGCTCCCATTTCTCTCTAAGCTTGGTGAGCATTGAAGGAGTATTACAGGAGCCTTCAAGGACGTTGAGTTGAGTTGGTTTTGTGCAGCAGTGAACGCTCTCCTCTGTTTTTCTTGGCTTTTTTCACAACGAGGATTGAACTTATGGTTCCTTGATTTTCAGCTGAAATGGATTTGAGTGCAATAACTTTTCCTCCTGCAGATCTTCCAGATCTCCAACCAGTAGGTGCTGCTTCAGCTTCTAGTTTTTCTCTTCTTCCTTTCTGACCTCCTTTCATTGAGGTTTAGCTCCTTTATCAAAGTTGTGTTTGGTGGCCGTGGGACAAAATAGAATCTGTAGTGTGGACTTTTTCTATGACAGCGTGCCGAGGGAGATAGTCAAGTGTGTCATGGGAAATTGCCCTCATGAACTGATCTAAAATCATTTCCCATTTCCAGGATATCAGCTCTTTGTTCATCCAAACAGGCCCTGATAAAACACTGAGTAGTTGGGAATATGAAAGATCATAAAATTATTTTTTCTTTGTGTTTATTTGATTCTATTAAAGACATTTTGCTAAGAATGACGGTACCGCGACTGCAACTAAAGCCGTTTTCTAAAAAGTCCCATCCCTTTAACTCCACCAATCAATCTTGGATTCTTAATCACGTGTCATCAGTCTGACCAATCAGAAGTGGTTAAAGTCTTCACTTCCTTGTTCTGAATCTGCTCATAAAGTCTCTCAGTTCTGACAAAAATACCAGCTAAAGCTCGTCTTTAGCGGTGTAGCTTTCCACAGAATCCGGTGTCAGACAGTGGAACAAGTGAACAACACAATGAAGCTCAGTGTGTGTCTGCTGTTCGCCCTACATCTCTCATGATCCATTGGGTTAAAGTGACTGTGTCTCAGCGTACAATGAGTCTTTCTTTGTTAAACGCCTTGACACAACGAACACGCATCGAACAGTTTTTAAATCTTTTAACTTAACTTTTATTGCATCTTTTAGAAAAAACAGCTGCAACTTCCAGCTTTTTCTGCCACAATTATCACAAAAATGCATGTGAAATTGCGGGGGGGGAGGGGGGGGCTGTAGATCAATACAGACTGAGAGTTTCTCCTTTTTTTAATTTTTGGATGCTGGTGGCTCAAAAATGGCTCAAAAAAGGTTGAAAAACACTGAGCTATGGGGCTCAGAAACATGCGGCTAAACAAGGTGAGAACACTGAACAGTTCTTCCAAACTCTGCATCTTTGCTCTCAGACTAACTTTAGGACCAAACATCTGGAAGCAGCTGGACTGACTCCAACCCTCTACTGACCTCAGAGTCTGCAGTTTGGAGTTTGGATTCTTCACCAGATCCTGGAGCTGTTGAACATCTGAAGACTGAAGGTTGTTGTAGCTCAGGTCCAGTTCTGTCAGGTGGGACGGGTTGGACTTCAGAGTTGAGACCAGAGCAGCACAGCTGGACTTTGACAACCTGCAGCTCTTCAACCTGCAAGTAAACAGAAATGTGTTGAGGAACTGTGATGACAGCTGGAGGTCCAGGAACTTGGTAAATACAGGTAGGACCAGCCCTGATGACAGACAGATTGCATTTTTAGTTTAAATGAAAATCTGATGAACATTTATTTTGGCAGGGGGGCACGGCACTGTCTTTTGGATTTTAACAGAAAAGCATGACTGCAAATTAAAATACAATAGATTAAAAATTAAATTAAAATATAATTTCTAAATTCATGGCAGAAATGCATATTAGCCAAGACTTAAAAAAGAACTGTATTTACCAGTTTTCCCTGAAAAATTATCTGAACCATTGTAATGTGAAAATAGACTTAACAGATACTAGGATCTTAAATGTCATCAGACACAAATTTCAATCTTGTAGAAAACTGGTCCTTGAAAATATTGTCTGTCATTGACAATTACTTTGTGGCCCAAAAATAAGGTTTGCCAATATTTTGTTGTTTTTTGTCCTCAGTAGTTGTTTTCCTGTGTGTGGCTCAGCAGTTACTGTTGAATTATTGTCTTTTTTCTGCCTTTTCCTCTGCTGCGCTGCCACACCAGTGTCACCACAGTCATGTGTGGCTAAATTTAATACCCATTCCAATGGAAATGGTGTGTTTTTGTGGCATTTTTCTCACAATGTTGCACCACAACTCCTGCCGACCTGCAGAAACTGTTATATTATTTGGGATTAAAAACAGCAAAATACTAATTGAAAGTCTACCTGAAACACTTATAGATCAAAAGATGATCAGAGTAAGACTTTAATGATCTACATTTGATACTCATCCAACTCCTAAAAAACCTGTTACTGTTCTCTTTATCTTTTTTTCCTTCACTTCCAGTGTGAAAGGAAGTAAATCCCAACATGTAATAAGATTCAAACATTAAAAGACAGACAATGACATCCATGACAGGCTGAGGGATGACAATCCAGAACATTCTGGATGTTCTCCAGAAGAAAGTTGCACTCAGACATTAAGTTGGGTTCATGTGATGTTTATTACTGTGTTAGTTCCACCTCGACCTCCTCAATGTCTGTTAGACCTTTGAAGAATGTTGGAGTAGAGAAAGTAACAGAAGTCACAAGCAGACTTTAGTGTTCCTGAGAATCACATTTCAAGTGTTTTACTGTGGTTTCATTGAAAAAAACTAAACATTTAATCCAGCAGAATCTGGTTTTGTGTTCCTCCTTTACTGATTCCAGTTTCCTGATACAAACATGTTAGCACCAAAGGAGGAAACTTCTGACGACGACGCAGCAAACACTGATGCTACGTTCACCCCAGGGTCAGAAACGTACATTCTCACGTCTGCTTCCAATAAAAGTCTACGTGAACGTGTGTATATGCTTGTTTTGAGCTTCTGCATTCAACACCTTTGTATTCCTGCATCATTGTGTACGTTTTGAAGTCCATTTTCTGACTCTTCACATGAAACGCACATTGAAAGTTAAACCAGTCGAGCTTTAACCAATCAGGGACTTGGATTTGGGTGTAAAGATGACGACCTCTTTAACTAATAAAAGCACCGACTGTTTAGAAAATTGACCATGAAGGAGACATTAATGTTTGCACTTTAAGAATTATGAGACACAAAATCTTTCAGATATTGAAATAGAGCTGAGAAAGAGACATTTGACATTTCACATCAAGTTTTATCCAACTGTAGGCGGTGGACATGCGCTAGTATTTGGTAATGATACGTCGCGTTCAAGAAAGCCCTGTGTGTACGTAGCATGACATAGATGCAGCAACTGTCTCCACGGAGACAAAACAACAAATTGTAATTGTTAGGGACTAAATTGAAAATGAAGGACTGTGTCACTGATTCAGGGTAGGAGTTGAACAGGAAATGGGACGGTGTGTCGGTCAGAACATAGGGAAGGGTAAAAAGAGATGAGACTCCACTTGGAAAGTGTTCCAGATTTATTCAGTCACTGATTCACATTTTTAAGTCTGTAAATGGCAATGTAGTAAAAGTTATGCAGATTGCTCAACTTGAACAATATTCCTGCATAAATTATGCATTAGTGGTGTTAAAATCAAACCATCTTCCTATGCTAGGGCAGTCAAGCCAGCAGATGATGGTGAGGAAACAGAAAGACAGAGCAAGAACCAGTGGAACAACAAGTCCTGGCGTTCTTAAATAAAAAAGGGGATGGCTGTCAACAGCAATGACATTGAAGGTTGTAATTCCCTCCCAAAGAAATGAAAAGAACTTCTCTGTAATAATAAAGCGGTTCTCAAATAGAAAAGACAAGGGTCAATATTAGGCCCAACACTGTTCATCCTATACATTACTGACATACACATGGTGTAAAATACACTCAAATACTTTATATATGCTGATGACACAAGCATGATATGTACAGGTTCAAGGAAGTTGTAAAAACAGTAAACACTGAAATTAGAGAAAATAAAACAATGGTTCAACATAAATAAACTCTCACTCAATGTTAACAAAACAAAATTCATGACTTTTAGAAATCGCCATATTCCTGCAGATTTAGAAATAAAAGTAATTATCGATAGTCATGTTTTGGAAAGAGTGGCTGAGATTGAGTTTCACTGATTAATTATGGACGGCAAAATAAGCTGGAAGCCACAAATACAGGAAGTCAGAGCTAAAATTGCTAAAAGCATAGCAGTGTTGGGAAAAACACATCATACTCTCACTCACAAAGCACGTTTACTTAATATACATAATAAAATAATGAAAACAAAAAACAAATTCACAGTCTTTGTACATAATACAAACAAAAACTACTGGAATGTTTCATGGTGTGGATTATGGGACACATACAAATGTACTGTTTTTTGAAGGTAAGGTTTTTAAAATTATTGTAACTAGTGAACCTTCAAACAGCCTCATCATGTATAAAACCAGAAATATCTTAATGCCTGTAAACATACAACAACGGCTGAACTTCATATAACTGTGCATTTGTACCACAAAAAAGAAAATATGCTTATGAATTTGTGGTGTGGATTTATATAATGAAGGTTTAAAATAAAGCAAAAGTTTACATGTATTCAAAAAACAACAACACATCACTGATGAAACTCTACAAGTCTAGAAATTATCAATAAAAAAAATAAGCAAATGTCATTTCATCATTGGTCCTACACAGAAGGTAATGTCAATGTTTTGAGGGAAAGAAAAAAAACACGCATGTGTCACTCCTCAGCAAACGTGACAACAGTGACATCTAGTGACCAAGAAAATAAAATGAATAAATCACCATAGATACAGGATCTGGACAGAAGAATAAAATAAATTGGCAAATCAGTTCTTTTCTATGAAATCCTTCCTAAAGTTTTACAGTTATTGTTCAACATCACATAGTTTTTCTTTATCTGTTGAAGAACAAACAGGAAGACACAAATGCCACTGATGTTCAAAATGCTGCATAAAAATACAAATGAATTTAAAAAACAGTAACAAAATATACAAAAATAACTAGATCAGAGCAAAACTCTCCATTATTGTTCCAGAACATCACAGAAACTATTCCTGGAGGTATCAGTTGTTAAAACGGCTCAGAGGTGGAGACGGTTCCATCAGGAGAACCTGAGGAGTCTTCTGGTCTCTCTGCTTCTGGTAGATCATTCTCAGCTGATCCAGAATCTGCAGAAAGAACAGAAAGACTCAGACTGACAGAAACCAGGAAAAGACTCTCTGGTTTCCTGATCCTCACCAGTTTCATGGTTATCCTCTTCAGGTGGATCTGTGTTCTGATCCTCAGCTTCTTTGTTGGTTTTAGGGTCTTTCAGAGTAAAGAAATAGATAAATAACTGTTTGTTTTCCAGGATGATTCACTTTATAATTACAAAGAGTTCATGATCAATTTCAGTTGTAGTGAGTTCAAGAAGCCCAAAAAGGAGCAAAGTGATCAGATCTGATCTCTAATCTCTCCTGATCAGCTGCTTCTGGACTTTGAAAGCAAACTAAACTGGATCTTTTCCAGACCATAGGGGCGTGGCTTCTGGGACGACACGTCCATGTTATCCAGACTGAAGCAGACACTGATGGAGGAGCCGTGTGGCTGATGTTAGCTCACCTGGATCAGGTTTGGAGTCTGAGGATGGAGCAGGACTCTCAGCTGGTTCCTGTGTCTTTGAAATGTTTGACTCTGTGATAAAAATAAAACAGGAATTTTGAAAAAAAACGTAATAAATTTGCATCAATTTCTAACATTGTTCAGCTCCAATCAGTCTACAGCGCTCCAAAGTCCAACTGTTACCATGGAGACAGTTTTCTACTATTATGAGATCTTTAGAAGACGAACAATGACTAATTATTAATGCAAGGGTCTAATTATTGTTTTTTTTATTAATTTCTTTATTTCCCTCTTCTGTATTGTAGATTTGAATGATGACTTTCAGGAGAACAACTACATCCTCCAAATATGAACTCAGACCAACAAAAACCTTAATCCAGCTAAACATCTGGATGTTCAAGCATGAAGGCTTAAACCAACATCAGTGCTTAGTTCACTGAAGATTCATCCAACTGTCTGCATTCTAAAGAAGAATAAAGAGAAAGAGGAAGATGTGTAGAAACCAGTACACTAAAGTGTTGCACTCACCATTCAGAAGACTTTGTCTTTCTGTAAACAACAAAGAAAGAAAGAAGGTCAACAACAATTTGTTTTTTAGATTAAAAGGGACCAGCTGGAGTTTATGAAGGAGCGAGTTGTAGAAAAAGTCTATCTCAAATAGGTAAATCTCATATTGTGCCCTAGACTAGATAATGCAATCTGTCTCTTTGTTGCCTCTGTATTGCCCGTTTTCTGCTCAGTGGACGAACACACCACCCTCCTCTTCCTCAGCGTGTTCACAGCAAGTGAATTAGCAGGATGTTGATCATGTCATAAATAAACCCTGGAGACGCAAATTAAAACGTACAGACCAGGGGGGTATTCCAGGAAGCATGTTTAAACTAGCCTGACTTTAAGCCTGAACTCTGGCTGAAATCCGCCTGAACTTGCTTACTCTGGGTATGTCGGTTCCAGAAGACCAGATATGAGTTAGCATAATTACGCTCGACTTGGTAACCCTGGGTTAACGCACGTGCACGTCATGTACATAAAGACATTCTCAATAGATCGCCGATTTCTGGAGTCACCATGGAAACGCGTGGAGAAAAAAAAAGAAAGCGCGACACTTGAGACGGAAGTGAGACGGAGTATGAAGATTATACGTCCAACAAAAAAGTAACACGGCTGCCTCATCAAAAAAAAAGAATTTCTGCTTGGAGAAAATCAACAGACAAAGTAAACCCACGAGTTTCTGATCTTGTTCCCATTTTCCTTGTGACGCATATATATATATATATATTGAACTCACTTATGTCTAAGTTTGAGCTGGTGAATATGCTAATTTTTATAACAATAAAAAAGAGTGCAAAAATTAATTAAAGAATTTCCCATCATTATACTTGCAGAATGACAGTGTAGGGGTGCTATAAAAACTCATCATCCTCTCCTTCACTCTCACTCGTGGTGCTGAGACGTAAGCACAGTAGGACAAAATAACTCGGCAAAACTCGGCAAAACACAGTAAAACAGCTAAACAACTAAACATATTCAGTCAAAAAGCCACACTTCAACCCAAATCCGTCCAGACAGGCAAAGGGAATGATATCCCAGAATCCCTTGCGGTTCCGTTCTAACAGCGGCACCAAAGTTACACCTACTTAATTGAATTAATTTGAATGAAAGGAAAATAACTGTCTGAAAACTACGTGTTATTTTTAAGGTGACTTAACAAAAAAATTATTTATCTTAACTGAAGTAAATAATTAAGTTAGATCAAAGTAAACAAGTTTAATTTTCCAACATCCATACGTGGTCTTATCACCCTCTCACGGTGGAAAAAGATTTATCTGAGCTTCTTCATCCACTAAATCATCTTCAAATGGACACGTCATGCTGCTGCACCTCTCTGAAAACAAACTAACCTTCAACTAAACCTGCTCCAGACCAGGTTATGTTCAGAGCATGAGTTGCCATGGCAACTTGACCTACCCTGAAACACACCTCCATTTCTGGAACCGAAAGCTGAGGTTATCAACTTCCTTAGCCTCAAACTTACCGTGGGAGCTAGCATAACCTGCTTTCTGGAATACCCCCTAGGACCTCTGGTGGTGCCCACTGTGCAGCGCCCAAAGCAGCCAATGGTATCTGGTTGTTGGTCACATGACTCATTTAATTGGAAAAAATGATTCCATTGCAGTTTTGGGAAGTATGTCCATTTGATACGCCTCAAAAACCACCTCCTCTGAGCGCAAAACGTTTATAAAGAGACATCTGATTGGTCAGTTTATTACCAGAATAACTTGTGATAAAGAAAAACTATCCTGAAACAAAGAGGATTATTAAGAACATGTTAAAAAGTAAAAATCAGATCCAGAATGTTCTTCTGACCAATAGAATAACTGAGGAACAGCTGTTTATTTCTCTATTGAAGTCTATGGGATTCTGGCTTCTTGGATCCAGCAGGTACTTCCTGTTTGGAGTCACTCAGTCCAGTTCTCGTTAACAGTCAATGGGTACCATGCCAACATTCCCCAATATTCAGATTGTAATTTTTGGAAAATGAGCTCAAGCAGTGCAGTGATAAATACTTTAGCATTTGGACGATAACAAAATGTTGAGCTTTCACCTCCCGCTACTGTTTACCCACCTGTTAATGGGATGTTGGTTGAGGATCTATTGTTTTTTCTTTCCTCTCTGGTGTTTTCTGTGACTGAAAAGAGGAAAAAGAAACACTCCATTCATTTCAGTTTGTTTCCAAACCACAGTGTTGCTCTCATCATTCAGACCTTTTTGCTCTTCTGCTGTAAACAACAAAGAAAGAAGGTCAACAATCACACAAACCTGAACCCACAACAGGTTTCTGAATCTGAAGGGTTCCTGCTCAAAGACAGCGCCTCCTGCTGGTCGTACTCTGACATTTCATTACAGTAGAATCTAGAACTCACCTGGAGATGACCTCTGTTCATTCCTTCCAATGTAAACCCTTGACATTTTATAAACTGATCAAAAATGTTGTGAAGTAAAATAGTGATGCTGAGGACTTTGGCTACTCTGAATTCATTTAACACATTAAAAAGAATGAAAGAAACTCAGATAATTGACACAGATTTGCTCTTTTGGCTGAACTGAAAAAAAACAGAAGATTTTCTTACTTTTGAAGCAGAAAATCCAGAACAATCCAAGCCCAATCACAACAATCAGACCAATAACAGCAACAATCTTTGCATAGTGATGACGTCTTCCTCCTACAATAAAAAGCAGATCAGAGTGAATAAACAGACTCAGAAATGACTTGGGTTTTAGTGGTTCTTAGTGGTTTATGTGATTCTCTGTTTCTACAGACATGATGACTCACTAGGAAGGAGAGGGTTCTTCAGTTCTGTGCTGTTCTGAGAGCTGACAGGATTTTTCAGGCTGCAGATAAACGTCTCCTCCTTTGTGTCCTAAAGACAAAAGTTCAAAACGTTTCATCACCGTGGACAGAAGTCTAATCTTTGCCTGGAGAAAATGTGTGTTTTTGCTTTTAATCATTTATAGTTTTTTTCATCGTTTGTGGTTGAATGTTGAATGTTTTCTGTGTACCTTAGTGATCTGTATCTCTGTGCCTTTTTCACGTCTGTCATCTAGAATCCAGAAAACCTCCACATCTCCCAGATCATCAGTTCTGTTAAAGCTACAGGTGAGGATACATTTGGTTTGTTCAGGATTACAGTCAGGAGTAATTCTGGGTTTGGGGACTGGAGCTGAAAAGAGAACAAATACAAAACTTAGAATGAATCAAATCAAAGCAAAGTTACAGAAAAACAAACTATAACTTACAGAGAACTTGTAGTTTTAGAGCAGATAGGATTTGTCCGTTAATCTCTGGTGTGTACACGCCGCCGTGCTCTGGACTCACATTATTGATGGTCAGTTCACCTGTTTTAGTATTTAAGCTGCAGCCATCTGGAAGAATGACAGATATTTATATAGAAATGTTTACCAAACAGAATTTGTTCACTTATGATCATTTTTTCACTTTTTCTTAGATTTCTCTGAAAAGGGTTGGATATTTGTTTTTTTTTCAGTTTTCTGCACTAAAGTCAGTCTAACAATCACATTTCAGACAAAAGAAACAGATTATTTCCGTCACAAGACAAGAAAAACAGCAGAATCACAGAAGGTTAGCGTGAATGTTGGGGTCATTTTTCAGGGCACAACAGCATCTTCACATTTAATATGAAGTAGACAGGATGTGACATCACAGGAGACCAAAGTCTCCAAAGTCTCATTGTAAATGTTTATTATTAGAAAACTACTACGTTCTCACCGTTAAACATGCGGTAGAACGTTATATTCCCTCCAGACCACTTTGCAGCCAAATCAGCTCCATGTTTCCATGTTATGCTGATGATGGACGTTTCTGCATCACCTGGACTGAGGACAACGCTGGAGCCCTTTAACCCGAAAAGTACCTTCACTGTAAAGCAAAAGTTAATGACAAGTCAACACCTTCATCAATAAAATTATTATCATTTTCAGATCAGCATCAGATGATTTTTTTTATTGTATGTTGTGTTTATATGGAGAGAAGATACCGGGTAGTCTCACCAGATTTATGTGAGCTTAATTCTTGAATTGCATCTCATACAATATATATTGTGTGTGACTATGGAAGCATATGTACTAATAATAATAATGGACTGGATTTAGCTGTGCATTTCCAGATGCTCAAAGTGTTAATAATGTGTCCATTATTAATTCACTGCTCGTTCATTCTTGGTGATAACTCACTAGGAAGGAGAGGGTTCTTCAGTTTGGTGCTGTTCTGAGAGCTGACAGGATTATTTAGGCTGCAGATAAACGTCTTCTCCTTTGTGTCCTGAAGACAAAAGTTCAGAAAGTTTTAACAGAAGTCAAAACTTGGATAAAATTTGTTATTATTTTTTTTGCTCTTTATCATTCATAGTTTGTCGTTGAATGTTGAACGTTATCTCTGTACCTTAGTGATCTGTAGCTCTGTGCCTTTTTCATGTCTGTCATCAAGAATCCAGAAAACCTCCACATCTCCCAGATCATCAGTTCTGTCAAAGCTACAGGTGAGGATACATTTGGTTTGTTCAGGATTACAGTCAGGAGTAATTCTGGGTTTGGGGACTGGAGCTGAAAAGAGATCAAATACAAAATTATAATGAATAAAATGAATCAAATCAAAGCAAAGTTACAGAAAAACAAACTATAACTTACAGAGAACTTGTAGTTTTAGAGCAGATAGGATTCTTCCGTTAATCTCTGGTGTGTACACGCCGCTGTGCTCTGGTCTCACATCATTGATGGTCAGTTCACCTGTTTTAGTATTTAAGCTGCAGCCATCTGGAAGAATGACAGATATTTATGTAGAAATGTTTACCAAACAGAATTTCTTCACTCATGACCACCTCTTCACTTTGATTAAGATTTCTCTGAAAAGAAACAGATTATTTCCGTCACAAGACAAGAAAAACAACAGAATCACATGAAGGTGTCACAAATCCGACGTCTGTCCCTCCCTCTGACAACCAGAAGGAGCCATCTCCAAAGTTTGGACTTTTCCCAAAGTCACCAAAGTCTCATTGTAAATGTTTATTATTGGTAATCTACTAAATTCTCACAGTTAAAGCTGCGGTAGAAAGTTGTATCCTCTCCAAACGACTCTGCAGCCAAATCATTTCCGTGTTTCCATGTTATGCTGATGATGGATGTTTCTGCATCATCTGGACTGAGGACGACGCTGGAGCCCTTTAACCCGAAAAGTACCTTCTCTGTAAAGCAAAAGTTAATGACAAGTAAACACCTTCATCAATAAAATTATTATCATTTTCAGATCAGCATCATTCAGATTATTTTTTTCATTGTTTTTTTTATCTGGTGAGAAAATAGTCTCACCAGCTTTATGTTCATAATTCTTGATTTGTAACTCATCCAATATATTTTGTGTGTAACTGTGTTTTCTTGCAGTTGTGTATTGACATGAGTGTCCTCGACACTCAGAGAGTGAAGAAGTGCTGCCCGGCCGCCATCACCGTGACTACGAATCAGAGGTAAGGGAAGACCTCCAGGTAGGAGGTGCTATCAGGTTTTGCTGCTGAGAGGGAGTGATGAGTTCTGGAAAACTGTTAAAAAATGCGATGCATGTTTTAAAAACACGTATTTGCTCTTAAAAATATATATATATCTTAATTATTGGGGCACATCTGCTTAAGAAAGTGGAATGAAGTCTTCTTTTTAGTAGTTATTAATTACAATCTAAGTTGAAAGCCGCTAAATTGTATTTCATATTCTTACGTTTTTCAAGTGTCTGTGTGAATACACAATTACAAGTACACACAGTTGTTTTGTATGAGTAACAAATCAGGTATTACACACAATTCCAGAGAGACCAGTTTCTCTATATACGTATTCATCAAAAATAATCATTTCTGGATTACATAGGATTAGAATTAAAGCTCAAAGCAGAACTGAATGGTTCTGTACTATGAAGCCCACAAACAGTGACATTCTTAAAAATAACAAATTTTTACCTCCAAATAACTATAAAATCTAAATAAAATATCAGATGTAATCTGTTCTGAAGCCAATTCAAGCCTGCAGCCTTCACAAAGGATAGGTTTCCATAGCTATGAAGGTAAAAATGTGTCAAAAAGAACGCACTTGTAGATTTGATTTGAGAACTTGTAATATAGAATCTGAATACTTGTGCATCAAAAATCTGCATCTGTGTGTAAAAATCTTCTGGTGTGAACTGACAAATTTCCATTTGCATGTGTTCATTTAGAGTTACAACTTCAAATCTGTGATTCCAACTGCTCAAATGTGCTTCTGCGTGTGCTCCAATCTGCTGCCGCAAACCACAGGTGTGCTACAACTGCGCTCTGAATTCTGACACATTCCTTGCGAGAAACTTGTGTCAAAAGTGATCTGTGTCCGATAATGGGACTAAGGGGGGGAGGGAGGGTAAGAGGAGGCGGAGTCAACCAATCAGAGTGCTGGATTCGGAGAACTTGGTAAAGTTAAAAAGATCTTCACAGATTCACACTTCCTGCTTCAAAAACTCTTCTTCAAGTTCTCAAATCAAATTTACAAGTGCGTTCTTTTTGACACATTTTTACCTTCATAATAGCAACCATCGTCATTCTTACACAGATGGAGTTCATTAGTACGTTCTCCAAGTTTGAGGTCTGCGTCAAAGTTCTTCTTTCAGATTACCTTAGCAACCAGGTTTTCATTACATGCAGATTTAACAAATTGTTGTTCAAAGTTTTTTTAGGTTGTCTCCGAATTCCCACCCTAATCCCTAACTACTAAAAAAAACTGTATATAGTATATATATAATTATATATATGTAGTTCTAATTTTTGACTCAATGATTAGTGTTAGATGTGAGTTCTGATTTAAAACACAGACTTTTATTTTGGTAAATACAGATTCTGATTCTAGAACATTTTTCAAGAATAAAGTAGAACTTACCAGAGTGAACGTCTATGGTAAACCAGGCTAAAAACAAAACACTGCCCAAGAGGAGGGCGTCAACGGCATTTTTCTTTGAAGAGAAAATAGAAAATATAATAAGAACAAATATTATCCGAATAACAAAAAAGAAGAGGTACAACAATAATAGCAAAACTCTGAATTTCCTATAAAAAAAAACATTAAAAGACGAAGCCGAACAGAAACAGCTTTGCTAAAAGCTTCTTCCTGGTTTGAGGGAAAGTGAAACTAAACCAGTTAACAAAAAAAACAAAAAAAAGTTACAGCCCTCTGGACAAAATAAAGTACCTTTGTGTTCATTCTTACGTTTTAATACCATTAAATTCAGTAATTCTTTATTACAGACATTAATATGTCTAATGAAACGAATCAAAAAATAAAACATGAAACCAGCTTGAGCTGGTTTTTAGATCATAAACGGAAGGTTTTTTTTTTAATAAACTTTATTCAAAAATATTGCATACACTAAATACCAAAAATTGACACTCCACAGTGTGCAAAAGACAACATTTTCACATATGCCAGGAAAATGAACAAAAATTTAAAAAAAGCCATGATAATAGCAATATAAAACAGGTTTAAAAAATAATAACACTAAAGGTAAAGTAATCTGTAAGAGTCTCAAAAGTGACAGTTTTCTGTTAGTGCAGCTATTTACATACAGAATCATTTCTTTCTGAAAAACATAAAATGCTGGCTTTTGTTAGCATATTTACACGTGTGAAGGAAATATTTAGCCATAATTATAACTAAGTTAACTATATACACTTTCGCTGCATTGAATCTTCATTGAGTAAAATATCCAAAAATAATGTTTTTAGAATAATTTATAGTCTTCACATAGATGGGTTGGTTTAAAAACGAGTCAAATCTTTCCAAAACCTTTGACTGAAAGTGCAAAACCAAAGAGATGAAGCACAGTTTCTGGAGAGGAACGACCAAATGAACAGTTTATGTCCAGATTGTTTTTAAATGAGGTAAAAACGTGTTTCACAGGGTAAAATGTATGAATAATTTTGAAAGAAATGTCTTTAAATTTATTGGTGATGAAAAAGTTTTGGGACAGTGTTTAGTATTCAGTTGCTGCACCACTAAGATAGATGGCATGTTGCATGACTGACTGTGAGTTCTGTACATTGTGAAGATAAGAAGAAGAAATAAAGAAGATGTTGGGACACAAAGTGATTTGCAGGAACTGCTGCAAAACTGGACACTTTTCCTGTGTATGTAAGTCCAAATCTGGGAGAAGTGGTTGTCCTTGAAATGAACACAGTACTGATACGAGATGAACTAGTAGATCAAAGGATATCCTGTACAGTGACCATAAGTACACAGTCAGCTTCATGCTCTGCTGCATTAGTGTTGGACACAGGTTCTGCTGTATCTATAATCCCTGAGCACCTCTACAGAGAACACTTGAGTGATTCCGCCTTTCCCCCTCTCTCCTGCCCCGTGTGCCATATGTTTAGTGAGGATCCTGCCTCCTTTAGTGAAGATAGCGGTAGGTGTGTTAACCCTTGTGCTATCCTAGGCTTTAACGTTGGGAGTTGGGTCATCTAGACCCACTGGACAGTGCGCTGAAACTTTTTTTTTTTTTTTTTTTTCATTTTTTGTGATCTTCAGTGGTTTGATGGATTACATGAAATTTGTCCACCTTTATCCACCTTTGTCATGGTAGGGAGAACACGTCAAAGTAAGGGTGGGGTCATCTAAAATAGCACAAGGGTTAAGTGTAGTCTTGTGTTAGACTTGGAGGCCAGGCTTGAGCAGTTAGAAGCGCTTCTCCGCACAGTGGAAGCTAAGCCGGCTAGCCAGGTTGTAACTCGTAGCGCGGGCCGCGCTACCAGGGCTAACCCAGTTAACACCCCACCGCTTTCCCACCAGCCGGGAATTACACAGGGGTTTGCACCGGTTGGGAGGAAACATAGTGCTAAACCCAAAAACTTAGAGCACCCGAGACCCCACATTAGTAATAGGTTCTCCCCCCTCAGCGACACACCCGCTGAACCCTCAACTTTGGTTATAGGCTCTTCTGAAGGTAGAAACGTGGAGCTCCCAGCGGCTACAGTCCGGGGGCCAGAGTTGGTAATGATGCCCGACGGAGACAATCAGAGGTGGCTAAGTTAAACGTAGCTTCGGTGTGTAAACTTGCTAAGACGATGTCCGACACTGTAATTTTCTCTGGTCCCCTGCCGAACTTAGTCAGTGATGAAATGTACAGCCGCTTTTCATCATTCAACCGCTGGCTTTCTAGATGGTGCCCAGAAAACGGCGTTGGTTTTGTGGATAATTGGAGCGCGTTTTGGGGGAAGCCCGGTCTCATGCGGAGAGATGGCGTCCATCCCACTCGGGACGGTGCCGCTCTTCTTTCTAGAAACATTTCTGCTAGCCTTAGTCTGTCAACCTGACAACCCAGAGACGAGACCCGGGCGCAGAGCAGCAGTGTAAAATGCTCCTCTGAGCCTCCCTTAGGGTTAGGGTTTCCATGCAGGGAAAGTCAAGCAGGTCCTAGCTTTAGCTTATGTGCTGAAAGACAGATGAAAGGAGCGCGTCATAGAAACCTTAAAGTGACTGACAGCAGTTCTCACAAGCACAATTATGATGTCATTAAATGCGGTTTATTAAACATTCGATCAATTTCCTCTAAGTCCCTCTTAGTCAACGAGTTAATCACTGATAACAACCTTAGTTTACTAGCCTTAACAGAAACTTGGCTCCAACAGGATGACTATGTTAGATTGAATGAAGCAACCCCCCCCCCCCCCCCCCCCCCCCCCACTAATGCTTACCATCAGAAATCCAGAATTTCAGGTAAAGGAGGTGGTTTGGCAGTAATATCACAGTCTAGCTTACTTCTCAGCCCTAAAGTTAAAAATGCTTATAATTCATTTGAAAGTATCATATTGTTTATAAATCACCCAAACAGGAAGACTCGAAAACCTGTTTTATTCTTAATTATCTATCGCCCCCCCGGCCCATATTCAGAATTTTTAACTGAGTTTTCCGACTTCCTATCGACTATTGTCTTAGATTCTGATCAAACTATAATAATAGGGGATTTTAATATTCACGTTGATGACCCCAGTGACTGTCTAGGAAAGGCTTTTGCAGCTTTATTAGATGATGTTGGTTTCACCCAAAATGTAAATGAACCCACTCACTGTCACAAGCACACCCTGGACCTCGTTTTAACCCATGGTATAGAGATCAGCCAGCTGAGTGTCCTTCCTCTTAACCCCATCATTTCTGATCACTTTCTGATTACCTTCCAGCTTACTTTAGAACATGATACTGCCCCAGTGAATAAGAAACAACTTAGAAGAACCTTAACTGACTGTTCTGTGTCTGAGTTTAAACTCACAGTTCAACCAGTACTTAGTGACATTCTGAGCAAATACTCTGAGACCAGCTCCCATAGCATCAGTCCTAGTATAAATGACCACTTTGTTAATGATGCCTTACAAGCCCTCAGGAGTACACTTGATGTTGTTGCCCCCCTGAAACAAAACCGGGTGAATGATGATGAAAGCTTCATTCTGTTCCTGGATGTTTGTTCGCCGTTTGATACTGTTGATCCTCCTTTTCTATTCTACTTTCTGGAAAAGAATATTTCTGTAGTGCAGTTCAAACCCTATAACTATAACCCCAAGTTATAGAAACATTTTCAAAAGCATCTGGACTTTATCTAAACCTAAAGAAATGTGAGTTATTCCCTCTTAAACAATGTGCTCTAACCTCCATAAATAGTAGCCAAAGAAAGTGTCACATATTTGGGATTGCAGATAACTAAAGATCAAAAAGAAAAATAATGGACTATAATCCTCTGACGGCAAAAGAACAAAATACGTTTTTTTTTAAATTATTAATATTTTTCTTTTAACTTGTTCTGTCCAACAGCTGAGCGAACAGATTAGAGCTGCAGGCCTTTTGTGTTGGACAGGTATTAATATCAGAAAAAGAGGTTTTAGAACTTCTAAAAAACCAGAGTGTAGATGTGTATAAACCCCTTTTTGTTGTATTATTTTTTATTTATTTGTTACATTTAGTGTGTGTGGGGAGGGAGAGGGGAAGAATGTAAGGGGGGCTGTGGAAGAGAGTAAAAGAAAGAGAGGTGAGAAAGTGGGGGATACAAGCACTGATTTGAATAAGTTATTCTTTTAAGCTGTAACAATTATACCAGATCTGCTGGAAAGATAAATATTACATCAAAGCTGAAAATCTGACACTAAAAGATGAGTGGAAAATATCTGTCCATCAATACACTGTGGGTTAAGAGGAGGGATGACGCAGACAGGGAGCAGTGTGGCAGTGTGCACGTGCACGTGGGGGTGGAGATACATGCATGCTGCCGAAGTGATCCATATGTTCATAAGGGGAACCAGATCCTACCCAGCCCCCCAGCCCAACCAGCCAGACCAGGAGAGAGGAGGGGAGATCCCCAGCCTGGGGGCCCACCCAGCCAGGCCCAGAGAAGGCCCCCCTTACGGGGCCCCCCCAGCGCCCAGGGGCATAGGCGAACCCAGCGTCCGGGCCCCAGGCCACAGGACTGGAGCACTTAGCCGTATGTGGCAGCCATAGGGGCCACCGGGCGCCGGACACCGAGACACGGGCCAAGGACGAGGCCAGGGCCCCGAGAACCCATGAGCCCCCCACCACCCAACCAGCGCCCCGTCTCCGCGAGCCAGCCATGACACCCGACCTGAACAACCCAGAGATCGCCACGCACCCACAGCTCACCCTCCCATAACCCTACCCACTACAACCCTCCTCCCCCGCCATATAATCCGACCCCTCCTCCCATACCCCCACAATGCCCTCCCCACAAAATAAATTGAATCGTTGGCCACGAAGGGATCTTTCACTAGGATTTCATGACCTCTTAGCAAAAGCAGAAAGATTTTCTAGACTATGTTGCTTCTTGACTACAGTAAAAAATGCAAATAGGATTGATTGGATACTTTTTAATTTCCTTTGGAGAAATAGAACCCACTATGTACGATAATCAGTTGTAATAACTTCATCAAAAGACGGAGGACTTGACTTTCTTGACTTCTTGACTCTAAACAATGTCCTTAAAATGAAATGGTTAAAAAAATTATTAAAAAGTGAAACTTCATTTTGGAATTTCATAGCAAAATATATATTTGATAAGTTTGGAGGTCTGCCTTTTCTTCTATTCTGTAACTTGAAAATAGAAAAAAAAATCCTTTAAAAACATTTTCATAAGCAGGTTTTTGTTGGCATGGACTCTGATCTACAAACATAATTTCTCTCCTCAGCGCTCGGTGAGACTAGATTAGGAATAACGCAGATATTCTACACAGAAACAAGAGTATTTTTCTTAAAGGATTGTTTTTCTGCTGGCAGAAATAATCCAAACATCCGTTCACTGTGTCTAAATGAGACAGCCACAAAACTCCATGTTATCCTTAACTGGAATAAGTTTGGTTGTAGAATTCAGTTGTGTCCCTGGAAGCAGGTCAACAGCAGTCATAGGGCGATGAGGTGGTAGAGACTCAGCCAGAGCCTTGCAGAAAACTGCTCCTAAATCATGATACTCTGAGGAAACCCAGCTCAGGTTGGGAGGCGGAGTCAGAGAAGAAGAAACAGAAGATCACACATTAGCATTTAAACAGTTCATTAAACAAATGGGACTCTAGGACAGCACACCTCCAGAAACCCAGTCCATGGGTGGAGAGTGTTTGCAGAGCCGTGGAAAACCTAAAGTAATAGAAGGTTTCATACAGAAAGTACAACAAGAAAGGACACGGATTCAGTTATGAACAAAAAAAAAAGTTAATTTAATTGTCTTAGCAGAAATTGTTGGGAATTGTTGACCCATTTATAGCATTGATTTGTAATTCAGGGATGAGAGGTTCAACTGGAATGTTCTGTTTATTCATAACCTCCTGGGAGATGAGGTCTCCATCAGATCCAGAGTCAAGAATCTCAAACTCAACCTGCTGCTGAATATGAGTCACCAGGATTGGGGTTGAAGGGTGAGACACAATGTGTGATAGATGGGTGTGTGGGGTGGGGGTCTGCAGGGAGGAGCTGGAGAAGGAGCTACAGAACTTGGAGCGCCTAACCCGCAATTGCTTTCATGCATCCACTCTCTCATCCTCCAGTCCATATGGATGGCTAAGTCGATCAGCTCCACAACGTCCGATAAACATTAACTTAAGGAGGTGAAGCAAAGACTTCAGGGGAAATCAAGACCAAAACAACAAACAAAACCTCAACCAATCTGACATCTAAAATCGTCCCTGTAAAAGAAAGAAAAGCTAAAATCAATGACAAAACACTAACCTCCCTAGACTAACAAACAGGAGAAAACAGATGTGGAAGAAAATGGCAGTTCACCCCTACAGCTTTACTTTTAACTTGTAGATCACAATAAACTCAAATTCTACAGAGTGGGCCTCTACACAAAGACAACACATAGAACACTACAAAGCCCGTCTGCTCAACACAGCTCAAAGTTAGGTGGAGAGGAGAGCCAAGCTGAACTGAAGACATGCTGCAGCAGAACTCCCTCCCCAGGGCTGGAGGTCCACCCAGTGCTTTTAAAGGCTGCCTCCATCAGCTCTGCTCCAATGGGAGCCATACCTGTAAGCAATTAGAGACAGAGAGACACAAAGATCCACAAAAACACAGAGGTCCCACTCTGATTCAGAAAAATAACACAAAAAACACAGGGGGGTGGGGCGAAAGTACACCTGTAACAGGCAGTGGGTCTGGGCCATCACCAACTAGCAACTTTGCTTTTTGTCCAGTTTTTTGGGAGACCAAAAGAACTGCTTCTTCACTGTAAATGCCTAGAGCGTTTTTTTAGCTGGGTAAGGGATGTGCCGAGCAGGATGGTGTCATCAGCATACTCCAGGTCAGAATAACAATTGCCAAAGACACTTCAGGGACTTGCTCAAAAAACAGGGACATCAGCTGATCTATGATTCAGATCAGAAGCTGTTACACAGCCCTGGGGAACACCACTGGAGATGGGAAACCAGTCGGAGTCTTTGTCGTTTATGCGGACAGCTGTTTGCGTTGCTGTAGAGCTGACTGAATAGAGAAACAATCTTGGGTGGTGCTCCAAGGGTCTGTAGGATATTTCACAGTGAGGTATGGCAGACTGTGTCAAATGCAGCCTTCAGATCTATAAACGCAAAGTGGAGATCTTTACGGAAATGATAGGTCTTTTTCTATGAGTAGACGGATGGCAGAGATGTGTTCTGTTGTGGAGCCGTCGGACAAAAAGACACCCTGCTGGGGACGTCGGCTGCTTCTGATGACTAGGAGAGCACGGTTGAGCAAGATCCTGGTGAAGAGCTTGCCAGGGATGGAGAGAAGCATAATGCCTCTGTGGTTGTTGCTGATAAACTTATCATCCTTACCTTTCCAGGGGCAGGATAACCCCTCTAGTCCAGTCAGTCGGAAGCTTCTCTGACTCCCACACCTCATTAAAGATGTGGGTCAGCCACTCGATCAGAGAACGAAACTATAACTTTTTTTTTTAATGCAAGCCAGCAACATGTCATCAGTAAAGTAGTAAAGGAAAACTCCCTTATTCAAAGATGGTAAAAAAAAAACAGAACACACGTTAAAATCAAGAAAGGCTTAAGCAAGTTTAAACCAATATCTTAAGCGAAGAACTGACGTTAACTTATTTAACGCTTTTCTGCTGAACACTGGCGCCAACCTGTAACCACCAGAACCAATGTGGGGGTTCAGTGTCTTGTCCAAGAACGCTTTGACACATTGGCCGCACTGACTTGTTGAACGTTATATGGGTTTCAGAGTAATCCAAGGCCTGGTGGCAGACAACCGGATGCTCAGGAATCATGAATGACTCTTTCCTACAATACCCTTTTTCAGTAGAAGTAATACATCCATTCATCTTCTTTAGGGTCACGGGGCTGCCGGAGCCTATCCAGGCCACTTGCGGGCAAGGGCAGGGGACATCCTGTCGCAGAGCCACAATCACACACCCACTCACACTCACACCTATGGACAATTTAGAGCAGGGGTCCCCAAATCCAGGCCTCAAGGGCTGCTATCCTACATGTTTTCCAACCAACCTGCCATTGAAGCTCCTTATTGGCTAAACACACCTAATCAAGGTAATCAACAGCAAATACAGCGGGGTTTCTGGAAAATCAGCAGGACACCGGCCCTCGAGGCCTGGATTTGGGGACCCCTGATTTAGAGTAACCAGTTAACCCATGAAGCATGTTTTTGGACAGTGGGAGGAAGCCGGAGTCCCCGGAGAGAACCCACGCCTGCACTGGGAGAACATGCAAACTCCACAGAGAAAGGTCCCTCATTGATGTTCTGGTTCAAGTCCCTCAGCCGGGACTTGAACCAGTGGCCTTCTTGCTTTGAGGCAAGAGCACTAACCACTGCATGCAGTCCTAGAAGTAATACATTTTGGGATTTTTCTTCAGCAATCACAACAAAATCTGACAATGTTTTGCACATACATTTATTGGATTTTTAAATATTAAGATAAATGATGTTTAGAGGCATTTCAGTCACGTCAGATGCAAAACTTTACACAAAACTTAAAAATACCATCAAAACATAGCATTACAACAATTATTCATGTAGGTCAATCCGGACCTCTAAACATTTATAGCACTTTTTGTTCCTTCATCAAGGCGATAAGTGCTCTACAGGGCAAGGAGGGAACTTTGACCTGTGACCTTAGAGTCAGAGGTTGACCGCTCTACCACAATTGCTGCTAAAGCTAGGATTTGACCACAAAAAGAAATATAACAAAGTGGAAAGATATAAAGATGTTTCACATGTTAGCTGACATGAACACTGCAATCAATTTTAGTAGCAAGTTATGTTCAACTGATGTCCTTGAGCCCAATCTCAGTTATTGTGACTTTAAGAAGCTCCAGAAAACATTGATAAAATGCTATAGAATCAAGTCAGTCACTAGGTTCCCTGTGTGGTTCTGGGATTTTTGATCACCATTCTTGTGATCATTTTGACCCCACAGATAGAGTGAAATCTTGTGTGGAGCCTCAGATGGAGGGAGATTATTATCAGTGGTATTGTATGCATTCCATTTCCTAATAATTGCTCCCACAGTTGATTCAGTCTTCCCAGCCTGGTACAGGTCAACAATTTGGTTTCTGGTGTCTTCAGACAGCTGTTTGGTCATTGGCTTTAGTGGAGTTTGGAGTGTGACTGTTTGAGGTTGTGGACAGGTGTCTTTTATGAGTTAAAACAGGAGTCATTAATCCAGGTAATGAGTGGAGGAGGACAGACGATCCTTTTACAGAAGAAGTTACAGATCTGTGAGAGCCAGATATCTTGTTTGTTTGTCTGTGACCAAATACTCAATTTCCCCCACGATTTACAAATAAATTCTTTAAGTCAGACAATGTGATTTTCTGGATTTTTTCCCCCTCCTTTCGTCTCTCATAGTTGAGGTTTACTTATGAGGAAAATTACAGACCTGTCTCATTTTTTTAAGTGGGATAAAGTAAACTAAATACTTTTTTGTATATCGCTGTTTTATTGAAACGTTTGATTTCAGGTGCACCTTTGGCTGCGGCAAAAAAGACAGAAAGTGGAGATCAGATTATGTAATTAATCCCACCATAAACCTGGATGATAAAACATGAATAATCAATCAAAGATCAGGGTTTTACTGAAGCTTTAATGAGGCTTCATCAACCTGTCAATCAAACTAGAAATAATCCTAAAAGGACTTATATCATGCTAAATCAACTTTTTGACCTTTAAGGTGTATCATAATGTTAATTCCTAACTATATTCAACCCCAAAAGCCGTATTTTGATCCGTTCACATTTTTCTGAGTATTTCTCTGCTCTCTGAGCATCAGCCCCTCCCAATCCAAGAAAACAGGCAGGTTCTCATGAGCTGACGTAGACCAATGAGAACAGCCCCTTCCAAAAATTGTCTGTGCTGCCAGCACCGCCCCCAGGCTAACAGACACACCCACTTTCGCCACAGAGCAAGCGGTCGCTGGTGTCCTTTAGGACCCCCCCCCCCCCCCCCCCCCCCCCCCCGGATGGTGAACACTTGTGCAGATGCCGGGTGTCTGTGGCATTTGTGTTGTAACCAGTGTAGCGATGGCCAAGAAAGTCTTCCTGTAAACCTCCACAGTCTGTGGGGCCCTGAGGTTCTCCGGCAGGCCGTTCCACAGGCGAGGACTTTAATGGTGGAACGAGGCCTCACCATAAGTGTTGGTCCTCACCTTAGGATCAACTAAGAGGCCCAAGACCATAAAAAACATTAATAAATAATTAAGAGAACTTTCAAATCAATCTGAAACTCACAGGGACCCAGTGCAGCCACTAAAATCCCATGGTCAATGCCTTCCTCTGACTAAACGCCGTTTCTCCATAACTAAATATTCTTGGTTCTGTCATTGATGCAAATCAAAGCCAATATTTATGTTTTCATTTCTGTACTAATGATCCACAGCTCATTTATTTTACTTTGTGGCAACAATCAAAAACCATTTGCTCCTTCAGACCAACACCTCTGACTTGATTCCAGCCTGTTTTTAACATGTCAAATCACACAACAGCGACACCCACAGGACAAACAAAATATGTGCACAGTCGGAGTCCTACAGGTCGTCATCTGTAAACAACAAAGACAGAAGATCAGCAATCAAACAAATCTGAACTCGTGAATGTTTTCTGCTTAAAGTTCAGGGTCTTTGACTCAAATAGTGACTGCTGCTGATTTACACTCATGTTTCTGTAGAGAACGTTCATGATCTCACCTTCAAACAGCCGTGAAACATATCCTAGATCCCGTCACGTTCTGTTTGAAAAAACAAAACAGAGTTAACTGAACATCTACACGTTGAGTTCAGAACATGGATCAGGTTTGTGTTTCATCTGCAGTAGATGTGTTTTTGACACGTTCTCATTTTTTTACATGGATTGGATGACTTTAATTCAAATTTACTGAAAGAGAGTTCAGAGATTCTGAATTCAATCCACTAAAGAAAAACATTCAACATGCTCAGATCATGAACACCAGTGATTTTTTTAGCTGAACAAATAAAATAAATAACATAATAACATAAATAACATAAATAAAAATGTTTTCTTACTTTTGTGGTGGAAAATCAAGAACACTCCAAACCCAATCAGAACAATTAGGAACAGAAGAATCAGTAGATAGAGAAGACTTGTTCCTCCTACAATAAAAGCAGATCAGAGTGAATAAACAGACTCATAAATGACTTGTTCTGGGTTTTAGTGGTTTATGTGATTCTCTGGTTTCTACAGACATGATGACTCACTAGGAAGGAGAGGGTTCTTCAGTTCTGTGCTGTTCTGAGAGCTGACAGGATTATTCAGGCTGCAGATAAACGTCTCCTCCTTTGTCTCCTAAAGACAAAAGTTCATAAAGTTTCATCACAGTAGACTGAAGTCTGAATCCTCATTGACGTATTGAGGTTAAGAACTAAATTGTGTTTTTCCCGATTCTTTCAATAATTTAGGTTTGTGGTTATACGTGTACATGTTTTCTGTGTACCTTAGTGATCTGTAGCTCTGTGCCTTTTTCACGTCTGTCATCAAGAAACCAGAAAACCTCCACATCTCCCAGATCATCAGTTCTGTCAAAGCTACAGGTGAGGGTACATTTGGTTTGTTCAGGACTACAGTCATGAGTAATTCTGGGTTTGGGGACTGGAGCTGAAAAGAGAACAAATACAAAATTATAATGAATCAAATCAAAGCAAAGTTACAGAAAAACTAACTATAACTTACAGAGAACTTGTAGTTTTATAGCAGATAGGATTCTTCCGTTAATCTCTGGTGTGTACACGCCGCTGTGCTCTGGTCTCACATCATTGATGGTCAGTTCACCTGTTTTAGTATTTAAGCTGCAGCCATCTGGAAGAATGACAGATATTTATGTAGAAATGTTTACCAAACAGAATTTGTTCACTTATGATCATTTTTTCTTTTCTGTCTATTTTCTTATATTTTTATTTTTATTTGATTGATTTCGATTGAGTTACAGTCAGTCCAACAATCACATTTCATACAAAAGACACTGATTCTCTACGTCACAAGACAAGAAAAACAACAGAAGGTTAGTGTGAAAGTTAGCGTCATTTTTCAGGGTAAAATAACAACAAGGTTTCAACACCACAGTCTCATTGTAAATGTTTATTATTGGAAATCTACTAAGTTCTCACCCTTAAAGATGCGGTAGTAAGTTAGAGCCCCTCCTAACCACTCTGCAGCCAAATCATCTCCATGTTTCCATGTTATGCTGATGATGGACGTTTTTGCATCACCTGGACTGAGGACGACTCTGGAGCCCTTAAACACGTTGGTTACCTTCACTGTAAAGAAAAAGTTAATGACAAGTCAACACCTTCATCAATGAAACGATCATTTTCAGATCAGTATTATTCAAAGTAAGATGATTTCATATCAATATTATGTTTACATCAAAGAAAGTAATTTTTGGATTCAAATAGGATTATAATTGAAGCTAAATGCAGCACTTAAGGCGGGACACGAAAACTTTAGAATGTTTCCATTTTTGCTGCTAAGATCAAATAACAAAGAGTGAATGTATTACAATTATTGCTGATTATCCTGATCCCGTTATTTTATAGCACCTGTGTTTGACGTATTGTTTACCGAGTCTTTCTTGAAGGTGTTAAATGTGGTGTTTTAATGAAGTTTGTAGCAGGGTTGAATACTACTGTACTGCTGAATGAAAGCTGAATTTGCTGAAGGAATGGCTGAACTGTTGAAAATTTGAAGAACACAAAACTGCTGCCAAGCCGTCACCATCCCATAATAATTTTAAAACGTATGTTGTAGTCCAACGCCTTGTGAGCATTTCAACGTTTGAACCGTGTCTCTAGCTAAAGGTACGTTGAAGTTCTAATGGTTGATAGAACCAAAGGTTTTCAAGGATTCCTTATGGATTTCAATGGAGCAAAAAATCCTGGAAAACCTGGAATATCTTGAAATGCTCAAGGATTTGAAAAACAAAGTCATAGCTGGAATAAGCTGAAGGAGCTGAACATTTTAATAGTTTAATGGTTAAAAAATTTGAAATGTCTAAGGCGGGTCTTCAACTGGCGACCTCCTGCACCAAGACTTCCCCATGTAATTCACTGGAACATAAAATCCTGGAAATCCTTTAAAGGACTAAAAGTCAAAGCTGGAATAAGCTGAAAGAGCTGAACATTTCAATAGTTGAATGGTTAAAAAAGCTTTGTGAGAAAAAAAATGGCGGAAGATACTATAATAAAAAAAGAGAACCAGGAAAACAAAGGGTTGAATGCTTTACAGCAACCAATGAGGAACACCGGTGATCCTCGCAGGAGACCTCAGGGAGGGAGGAAGAACAGCTGGGAGCAAAAGTCAGGCCACCCCAATACCAAATTGTATGAATATGAAATACAATTTACACACGCACAACTTGAAATTCTAGCAACTTAACTACCAACAGCAACAACTAGCAATTCAAAACGGCATCCATCGCCTGACACACACTGACAAAACCACATTTACGCACAGTTACAAGTGCACGGAGAGTTGTGTGACTCCTTTCACGACTCCAGAATTGTGTGAGATGATGCGTTTAAATGCTGCTAGAATGCTGGTTTATCTGAGTTTTTGCAGGCATCCCCAACCCTGTTCCTGGTGAGCTGCCGCTACCGTAGCTTTTTTTTGGGTTCGTATTTTTACGTTTTTCAAATGTTCATGTGAATAAACAATTGCAAGTACACCCAAAGGTGAACAACAACAACTAACTAAAGGAATTCATGATAGACTCTTTCATTCATTTTCTAAACTTTGTTTTTGTCCCTTTCAAAATTACAGAGCTGCTGGAGCCTATCCCGCTCTCGTGAGCAACAGGGACACCCCGTCACCTAGGGACAGTAGAGTAACCAATGAACCTATGAAGCAGGTTTTGGACGTGGGAGGAAGCCGTAGTCAGTGATGGTTTTAGGCACGGGCCATACGGCCGATTGCCCGGGACGCAAATGTAAAGAGGGCGGCAGCTCAGTGCTTGGAAGAACAAAATGATTTATTATTATCTGTTATATCACAGAGTTTGGAACACCTGAAAGCTGTGAATTGGGGCCACAAATGTAAGTGAATGAAAAGGGGGGTGGAGGCTGAAGGCTGCAGCGTGAAACGTTGCACGGAGCGCAGCCTCCATTGCGCAACACCTGGATCATTGGGTGCCTTTAGGTTACTCAGCTCATGCTAATAAAGTCATTATTTAGTAACTATTGTAGACATTTTGATGACTGGTCTTTTATTCCCATAAAAATGCATTTTTGACGTCTGCCTGTGGTTTAGTTGGTGTTAAATAACCTATTTGACATAAAGACAGCAGGTAATGGTGAAAATAGCTGCACTTTATGACATCATAAATAAACTATAGATCATTTTTATGAATGGATTGAGGTCGTTCATTTAGGAAAATCCCAATTTTTTTTTTTTTTTAGTAATCCCACTGATGAGTTTTATGATTTAGTTTGTAATGTTTTATAGGACCTAAAAATGATATTCACAATAACAGGTTTTTAAAAGAATAAAATCCCTCTGACACATTTAATCACACACCAGAAAATGTTTGAACATGTTGCTAAAAATGATGCAGGAGTCCAGCTCTAAAAAAAATGATAAAAGAGCAAAGAAAACACAATAATTTGATTTATTTCTAATTATTAATATTTCCAGGCTTTGTTTGTTTTGTTCTGTGGCATCTTCATATTTGTATGGTTTTGACAGAATATATTTTTATGGAGACCAAGATATTCTACGTTATTTTAGGTTTAATTTGATTTATTCTGGATTAATCTTCCTGTTTTTAATTCATATTTATCTTCAAAACGGTCAGTATTAAAGGTTTAAAAGGTTTAAAAGTTTAGCCTAATTAGTGTGTTCAGTAAATATTGCTCAGCCCAAAACCTAAAGCTGTGTGACTGAGTTTGACCCCCCCTGTAACACGAGTTTATAAAATTCAGGCATTTTTGTGTAAAATGGCCAAATCAAGATAAGGAGGAAAAAAGGGTGTTGTCACATTGTGTGTGTGTGTGTGTGTGTTGCCATCTGTTTTTAACGATAGATGTGAGTTCTAGTTTAAAATACTGACTTTTATTTTTGGTAAATACAGATTGTGATTCTAGATCATTCTTCATGAATAAAGTAGAACTTACCTGAGTGAACATCTGTGGTAAACCAGGATAAAAACAAAAAAATGCCCAAGAAGAAGAAGGATGCTGACGCCATTTTTCTTTGAAGAAAAAGAAGATAACTTCAAATAGAATAGTGTAGCTTCCCTTTCCCACACGGAGACTTCAGGGAGACACGGACACTCACCCAACAACAACTTTACTCTCCAAAACTAAGAAAACTCCCTGAATTCCGTTGCTCCCACTCCAGCCCCTCCCATTTCCTTTTTCGACCAATAAGCTGAACTCCATTACTCTAACACCCCGCCCCCACTCCCGACGACAGATCTGAGGGCCAATCAGCGTCTGATGCGTTGGAACGGGACCCATACAGCCATCCAGTCCAACCTAGTCCGTTCTAACATCTGAGCGAATGAGTACGGCCTTCTCTGTCCAGATGTCAAGGATTGGTGCTGAAGAAGCTTTTATAAGATCCCGACAAAATGGTTAGAACAAAGAGAAGAAATGACGTCACATTTCCTTTACATTACAAAAAGACACAAAGTTTAACTCTGTGTTAATAGACTGTGTTAATGCACTCTGTGTCAGTATATACGGCAAAATTACAAATGGAAAAAAAACATATTTCCTATTTTGTCATGATTATTACTGTGAACTTTATAAACAACATTTAGTCAGGGAGCAAAGTTTTCATTTGGTGATTCTTGAATAACATCAATACAAAAAGTGAAGAAGATAAATGTGATTCTATCATTTCTTTACAGGAAGTTTCAGATTAATTATTCACCACCCCTGTTTTAGAAGGTGGCACATCAAGCTAGCATTGAGCATCAGCAACATTACCTCCTCAAGTTTCCACTTTTTCATTAAGGTGGTGAGTTATGGAAGAAACAGGTCTTTGATTTTCAACGAGATCACGTTCATTTTCATTTTATTCCCGATGACCTAATTGTCAAATCCTGATGGATGCAGATATTTAGGAGGAGGAACTGTCCCTGTTCTTTTAGAAGGAAACCACAACTAACTTCCTGCCGTCTGTCCTGGTGTTTGGAAACAAACAGAACGACCAAGCAAAAAAGAACAGACTATGGATGTCACCTGTTCTGATCAGGACTACTGATCTACCACTGGATTTAGCCAAAATGAAGATCTGAACTGGTACTGAGTGATACCAAACTGAAGATTTGATACAGTACTGATATATGAGTAAGTAGTGTTCTTTTATTGTTGATGTCTTCAAGACAGTAATTATTTTGGTTAGATACAGCTCTACATGTCACGTGATGAGTTGGTTGTTGGTCTAGACACGTTAGTTTCCATGACTGTAGCTGACATGAACACTGCAATGCATTTTAGGCATTTGTGTTGTAACCAGTGTAGCGATGGCCAAGAAAGGCTCAATTGGTTTAGAATTCAAACTTTGAGCGGTGGCAAACGCCAAAGAACATTCTGGTGAAGAACCTGCAGGACATTTTAGGGGATGGATCCTAGATGTTTCTGAGGATGGTGTAAGCAGATGAATGATACTGAGAAGACCTCTGCAGAAAAAAGGAGCAAACGATTTCCTGCTGGAGATGCAAATAATTTTTTTATTACTAATTAATGAAGGCAGAAACCACAGGACAATCACACACAGTTGGCACCCCTCCCTCCACAATAGAACCCTGAACAAAAACGTAAGAACTGCATCTTACAGAAACCGTCTGGCTCGGCTCTGCTGTGCATGGATCATGGGGATCCATTTATTCTAAGGCCCAGCCCGACCACGGGGGTCATTGCCACGGTGCCCGCTCAAAACAGAGCACCCCGGGGCCCACTCCACAGAGCAGGACCCCAGGCGGCGTAATGAGAACGAACACCGCAGCAACAGCACCCCCTAACCCGAACACCAATCCTAACCCTTACCTTACAGATCATGAATATACTAATAAAAAATGGTAGTAAATTACAATAATAGTCTTTGTACAAGTTAAATAGTATTAAATAGAGAAAATAAATTAATAAATAGATACAGAATAAAATAATTAATCAATTAGAAAGTCTTCCTGTAAACCTCCACAGTCTGTGGGGCCCTGAGGTTCTCCGGCAGGCCGTTCCACAGGCGAGGACTGTAATGGTGGAACGAGGCCTCACCATAAGTTTTGGTTCTCACCTTAGGAACAACTAAGAGCCCCAAGACCATAAAAACATTAATAAATAATTAAGAGAACTTTAACATTAATCTGAAACACACAGGGAGTCAATCCAGCTTGTACTTGACTTTTCTAAACGGAGAATTCATGTTGGTTCAGAACTCTACCGTACTTTTCATCACAAAGACCTCTCCTTCTCACCACGGCCCTTTCAAAGGTGACATCCTGGTTAACACACAAAGTTTACAAATGTGTTGAGGTGAGCGTGATCTTCCACATGAACATCTGTCTCCGACGGAACTCAGCTGGTTTTTAAGAATTCACTTCAAAAGCCTCCTGCTAAACCTGCAGATAATGACATTGATCCAGTAAATTAAACATTTGTCAGCTGCTGTTGTAGTTTAGTCCAATGTTTGAGCTCCTATGCTGGTGGTGTTGGTCTGATGGTCTGGAATGGTCGACGCCTTCCTCGGACTAAACAGCGTTTCTTCATAACTAAAGATTCTTGGTTCTGTCATTGTTGCCAATCAAAGCCAATATTTATTTCTTCCTTATGTTCTGATGATCCACAGCTCAATAAGACTTGATTTTACTTTGTGGTAACGGCTGAAAACCATTTGCTCCTTCAGACCAACACCTCTGACTTGATTCCAGCCTGTTTTTAACATGTCCAATCACACAACAGCGACACCCACAGGACAAACAATGTATCTGCACAGTTGGACTCCTACAGGTCGTCAATCTGTAAAAAACAAAGACAGAAGATCAGCAATCAAACAAATCTGAACTCATGAATGTTTTCTGCACAAATGTCAGTGTCTTTGGCTACGTTCACACTGCAGATCTTAATGCTTAATTCCGTTTTTTTTTTTTTTAAATTCAGGTTTTTTTTGCAAGGTCGTTCACATTTCCAATTAAATGTGAACTTTTGTGATCTCCTGTGTGACCGTGAAATGACCCAGAAGTGACTTGCATGCGGAGAATAGTACTCAACGGTTAACGACGTCACTCGTTGTTTGCAGAAGTAGCTAACATTAACAATAGATGTCAACAACAGTGTTGTCAACAGCTGAGCTCCTTTTGCATTATTACATTTATTTTCACAAAAGAGCCAGCACAATTTCAGTCTTCTCATTTTAAGAAGAAAATTCAAAAGGAGGATAGCAGGGTTTTTGGCCATGGCGTTTTGTGGAGCAGTGTTAGCAACGTCGGTACAGAGGAACGTGTGGGTGCGGAGTCTCAGCGGGACCTGGGCTCTCCTCCTCCTCGGGCTCCTCTTGACTAAAGCCGCTGTCTAACAGTTCTAGTGGCTGAACGCTGGGCTTATCCCCCAAAATGCAGTCCAGCTCTTCGTAAAATGGACAGGTGATTCATTGAGGACCACTTAGTTTGTTCCAGTCTTTAACCTCCTTGTATTTGGCTCGGAGGCTTTTTATTTTTCGCTGGCATTGGAGCCAGGATCGTCTGTACCCACGCTTGGCCATTTCACTGGAAAGTTTTTAAAAAACGGAGTAATAAGAGTCCTTGAGTTTGGCCTGAATAGAGCTGTCACCCCAAATACTAATCAATTCTGTGACCTTGCTTCCCTTCCACTGACTGGTCTCAGCAGTATTGTCCGCCATGGTTGATTTATGACTTTTGTAGCGTGTCGATGACGTACGGGTCGGATACATGTGGCCTGGCCGTTCAGACGGAGGTCGCATTTCTAAAGATCGGATACGTATCGGATTCAGGACTACATACCCAAGTGGCCTGGGTCACATTTGAAAAGGTCGGAACTGTGTCGTTCAGACTGTCATGAAAAGATCAGATACCTTGGGGGCAAAAAAAAAATAATAATAATAAAAATAAAAAAAATCGGAATTGGGTGGTTTCAGCCTGCAGTGTGAACGTAGTCTTTGACTCAAACACAGACTGCTACTAATTTACACTCATGTTTCTTTAGAGTAGACTCGTGATCTTACCTTAAAACCATGCTAAAAACCTGTGTTTCCAAGTCCTCTCAACCTTGGGGCGTCCTGTTTGAACAACCAAAACAGAGTAAATCTGTAACCATTTAGGTTTCATTAGACATGTTTTTGACACATTCTTCTTCTTTTACATGGATTTGATGGCTTGAATTTCAAATTTACTGAAAGAGAGAGTCAGTAGATGCGTTTACTTGGGCAAAAGTAATCGGAAAGAACGCCTGATCTGAAGAAAAATGCGTCCTGTAAACACGCCGTTTGGAATAGTCTGCCCCGATCAGACTCGTTCGGATCAAAATTTCTTTCCGATCGAGATAGGTGGGTTATGCCGATTGTTGATCCGATCGTGATGCATGTAAACAGTTCATTCTGATCGTGTGTCACTTCTGCTCTGGTTTACTAGAGAAATCTTTGGAGCTCAAACAGGACCTGGCTGCTGTGCGGAGGCCCGCCCGGTGGGAAGCGCCGCTCCCCTCTCTTACACCCCTCATGAGGGGGGTGCCTGGGAAGAGCGCTTCGTACCCCGTGACGTCTGGACCCTGCGCAGTCCAGGCTCGGGTGCTGCTGGACCGAGCCAACTGTCTTTCTGAGCAGAGTAGTCAGCAGCCGTTGTGTTTGAGGGGAAGGGAGGGTGCTTTGTTACGTGTGTGTTTTGTTGTTTGTGTGTGCGGGACACTTTGGACTACGATCCGTCCTGCCGCTCTGGGTTAGCAGATGCCGAACTCAGGAGAACCGTGTGTCAGAGCAGGGGGGTATTCCAGAAAGCAGGTTATGCTAGCTCCCACGATAAGTTTGAGGCTAAGGAAGTTGATAACCTCAGCTTTCGGTTCCAGAAACAGAGGTATGTTTCAGGGTAGGTCAAGTTGCCATGGCAACTCATGCTCTGAACATAACCTGGTTTGGAGCAGGTTTAGTTGAAGCTTAGTTTGTTTTCAGAGAGGTGAAGCAGCATGGCGTGTCCATTTGAAGATGATTTAGTGGATGAAGAAGCTCAGATAATACTTTTTCCACCGTGAGAGGGTGATAAGACCACATATGGATGTTGGAAAGAGAAACTTTTTTACTTTGATCTGACTTAATTATTTGTTTCAGTTAAGATAAATCATTTCTTGTTATGGTCACCTTAAAAATAACACATAGTTTTCAGACAATTATTTTCCTTTCATTCAAATTAATTCAATTAAGTAGGTGTAACTTTGGTGCTGCTGTTAGATCGGCACCGCAAGGGATTCTGGGATATCATTCCCTTTGCCTGTCTGGACGGATTTGGGTTAAAGTTTGGGTTTTTGACAAAATGTGTTTAGTTGATTAGCTGTTTTACTGTGTTTTGCCGAGTTATTTTGTCTTACTATGCTTACGTCTCCGCACCATGAGTGAGAGTGAAGGAGAGGATGATGAGTTTTTATAGCAAGTATAGCGTCTCTTTTGTTCTCCACGCGTTTCCATGGTGACTCCAGAATTCTGCGATCCATTGAGAATGTCTTTATGTACTCGCTGTGCATGTGCGTTAACTCAGGGTTACCAAGTGGAGTGTAATTACGCCAAGTCATATCCAGTCTTTTGGAACAGACATACCCAGAGTAAGCAAGTTCAGGCGGATTTCAGCCAGAGTTCAGGATTAAAGTCAGGCTAGTTTAAACATGCTTCCTGGAATACCCCCCAGAGCTCGAGCCGCCAGCTCACACAGCGGCTTTGGGGCGGTGTGTGAGCTTAGCTCAGAAACCGTTCAAACAATCACATGGATTTGTGTTTCCATTCATGTCCCAACTAAATAAAGGCTGATGTTATTCCCACATATTTACGTGCAGCAAAGATGCAGATTGCAGAGTTAATGAGTATGAGTCTATGATAATATATAATGAGTATAAACTCATGAGCATGAGTTTTGTGTTCATCAAACAAGGTTAATGTTGTTAGCCTTCTCTAACCCGGGCTTCTTCCAGCTCCGTTCTTCCACAAAAAAAAAAGAGAAAAAAAAAACACTGACCACACGAAATAAAAATAAAATAATGAGCGAACAGGTGCTTCATAATATTCATAACATTGATAAAAGCACATTAAGAAGATCATCTCGTATATTACCGAGCTGCTGCATAAATGTTAATGGAAGCTCACTTTGTTTACAGCGGGACTCCTTTTCAGGTATTTTCAACACTACTGCTCATGTGCAAATGTTTTATTCCGACTGAAAGTGTGACCATGTGAATGTTTGTTCTAATCGTAAAAAGGTTTTCTAGGCCCATGTGCACAGTTGGATTTTAATCCGACCATTGACCCGATCAGGAAATTTTGCCCATGTAACCGCGGCTACTGAAATGTGAAACTAGTTTATCAGAACTCTGTGTTTTCAACAGAGAACCACCAACTAATAAAACCACCAGACTTTAGGAGGACTTTAGCAACTGTGAATTCATTCCACTACAGGAAAACCTTCAACAAACTCAGATTATGAACACAGATTAGATTTTTTCAACTGAACAAAGATAAAAAAGGGATTTTTTTTCTTACTGTATTTGTGAATAATCCATCGTCCAACAAAAACAAATAAAAGAACTAAAGGAACAAAAGAAGCAACTATCAGGACTATAGGAATCCATGCAGGGACACTTGTTCCTCCTACAATAAAAAGCAGATCACAGTGAATAACAGACTCATAAATGACTTGTTCTGGGTTTTAGTGATTCTTGTGATTCTGTTGGTTCTACAGACATGATGACTCACCAGAAAAGAGAGGGTTCTTCAGTTTGGTGCTGCTCTCAGAGCTGACAGGATTATTCAGGCTGCAGAAAAACTTCTTCTCCTTTGTCTCCTAAAGACAAAAGTTCAAACAGTGTCATCGTTGAGGACAGAAGTCCTCCCACGGGGTGGGATTATATAAATTTGCTTCCTTCCACTCCCTTTCAAGCAATATTTATTAATATGTCTAATTATCCTAAGTTTGATTAGTTACTGTATGAATGTATAACTGATGATTATATTGCTTTTGTGTAATGTTTCTACTTGATTGCTTGAAATAAACCATTTCAAATAAAAAAAAAGAATAAGAATCCTTTCATATCATTGTACACACAAGGCTTGTCACAATGAAAATTACTGGTGCTCTCCAGTTGCTTGAGCTAATAAAATAAAGTTACATACAATTTAGAATAAAATAGATAATAGAAAATATGTGGAACTTTATACAGCTTACATACATGTACTGCACGTAACTTTTGTTGCACTTCCAGGCTGTAAAGATTGCGCATGATTGTTATACAGTTGTTACAGTGTTTTTATTTTGAGATTCACATTTTTTCAGGACGTTGACAGCTCTGGGAAAAAAACTGTTCTTGAGTCTATTTGTGCGAGCCTTGTGAGATCTGTACCGCCGGCCTGACGGCAGCAGTTGGAACAGGTGGTGGTTGGGATGGTTCATTCATTCATTTTCTGTACCGTTTTTTTCCCCTTTCGGGGCCACAGGGCTGCCGGAGCCTATCCCGGCCACTTGGATAGGCTCCGGCAGGATGGGATGGTGGGAGTCCTTGATAATGTGTTTGGCTCTGCTTGTGTAGCAAGAGCTGGTGATGTCCTCTAGGCGGGGCAGGGGGAAGCCAGTGATCTTCTGGGTCAAGTTGATCACCTTCTGCAGCGCTTTCCTGTCTGCGGCCGAGCGGCCTGCGTACCAGGCTGTGATGCTGTACGTCAGGATGCCCTCTATGGTGGCTCTGTAGAAGGTCACCAGCAGCTTGTTCTCCAGGTTGTTCCTCCTCAGTATTCTCAGGAAGTGGAGACGCTTCTCTACTGCCGCTGTGGTGTTTTCAGTCCAGGAGAGGTCGCGGATAGAGCGGACCCTGTCCACGCCGACTCCATTTATGTACAGCAGGGGGCGGGTCCAATTTCCCCTTTCTGAAGTCCAGGATTACTGTTTTATTCTTTGTGGTGTTCATATGGAGGATGTTTCCTGAACGTGGAGTCTGAATCCTTACTAGAAGTTAAGGACTAAATTGTGTTTTTTCCCCAATTCTTTCAATAATTTAGGTTTGTGGTAATATGTGTAAATGTTTTCTGTGTACCTTAGTGATCTGTAGCTCTGTGACTTTTTCACGTCTGCCATCAAGAAACCAGAAAACCTCCACATCTCCCAGATCATCAGTTCTGTCAAAGCTACAGGTGAGGGTACATTTGGTTTGTTCAGGATTACAGTCATGAGTAATTCTGGGTTTGGGGACTGGAGCTGAAAAGAGAACAAATACAAAAATTATAATGAATCAAATCAAAGCAAAGTTACAGAAAACAAACTATATACCATGGTCCGGTTGAATACTCGATTCTGATTGGCTGCTGGGTATGCATTAAAACCTGATAGCCGCACGGTGAAAAAAGAAGTTCCGGTCAGCTAGCTTAAATGTTTTGTATCACTGCGCCGGCTTCTTTAAAACAACCTTTTGCTTCATCATTTGGACAAAAACAAGCGGTAAGAGTCGAACTTTCTCTTTGAACTGATGCTTTATTCAACCAATCGGGACGATCAGCATATATATATCGCAGAATCTTGACTGCAGCGGTGGTGCTGCGCGACGCGGACTATATGTTATGCGCCGCATCACATAACATATAGTCCGCTCTTCGTGAGAAAAGCGATCCAAATCGGAAAAAAAACAAGAATTAAGGACTAAAACCTGTTTAATATGTATTGCTTTTGTAAGTGGCCATGGTATAAGCGGGTTAATGGCCTTCGAAGTGTGCGATTATTACTTTTTAACGCACTTCGCGGAAGCTTCGCTTCGGACGGTTCAGGCTTCCACGTCGTGCGTTAAAAAGTAGTAACCGCACACTTCATCGGCCACTAACCCTTACATAACTTACAGAAAACTCGTAGTTTAAGAGGAGATCGGATTCTTCCGTTAATCTCTGGTGTGTACACGCCAACGTGCTCTGGTCTCACATCATTGATGGTCAGTTGCCCCGTTTTAGTCTTTAAGCTGCAGCCATCTGGAAGAATGACAGACATTTATGTAGAAATGTTTACCAAACAGAATTTGTTCACTTCTGATCACTTTTTCTTTTCTTAGTGTCTTTATTCTTATTTTTGTTTTGTTTTGATTCCTTGAGTTACAGTCAGTCCAACAATCACATTTCATACAAAAGACACTGATTCTCTACGTCACAAGACAAGAAAAACAACAGAAGGTTAGTGTGAAAGTTAGCGTCATTTTTCAGGGTAAAATATCAACAAGGTTTCAACACCACAGTATCATTGTAAATGTTTATTATTGGAAATCTACTAAGTTCTCACCCTTAAAGATGCGGTAGAAAGTTAGAGCCCCTCCTAACCACTCTGCAGCCAAATCGTCTCCATGTTTCCATGTTATGCTGATGATGGACGTTTCTGTATCATCTGGACTGAGGACGACTCTGGAGCCCTTTAACACGTTGATTACCTTCTCTGTAAAGCAAAAGTTAATGACAAGTCAATACCTTTTATCAATGAAATGATCATTTTTAGATCAGTATAATTCAAAGTAAGATGACTTTATATTATATTACATTTACATCAAAGAAAGTCATTTTTGGATAAAAATAGGATTATAATTGAAGCTAAAAGCAGCACTTAAGGCGGGACACGATAACAGAACTGTCGCACCAATCCACCAGTTGTATATTTTACCCGCTTTCGCTATCACTGCCCAAAATTGAGTCTCTGATTGATTGTGGCGAGGCGACAACCTCACCAATGCTTACATTTTTTACCTCTGCCAGACCTATGTGCAGTACCCGTCATCCACGTAGAGAAGAGCTCTGAGAGAATTGCGTGAGAATTTATGGATAAAACTCTTTCATCTTCCAGAAACGCTGCATCAGAAGAAATCCTTGAATAAAAGGAGCAGAAGGCTCCAAAAAAATTTTATGGTCCCCAACCACCAGGTCAGTCCTCTGAAGAAATATTTAATACTGTACTCATTTTATTATGAGACTGAACTATCTTTTTTATTTTTTTTAAATGACCGGATCTGGGTGCTAAATTTACGACGGAGTATTAGGGCCACCAAAAAAAAAAAAAAAAGTTAAATTACGACTTTTTATCTCGTAAATTTACGAGATAAAAAGTCGTAGATTAAGGAGAAAACACCGAAGATGTCCGTTTATCGGAGCCTAGCTTGAAGATGAAATACGTGGAGCCTTTTGTGAAGCTTTATTTCCGGATTACAGGTTTAAAAAACAGATTCTGATCCTTTAGATGACTTAAAATCAGATTTTTGTCAGTGGAACCGTCTGTCCGGGGTTCAGTGTCAGTAAAGCGGAGTTTAATGCGTAAAATAAATAGCTCAGAGACACGTTTGGGTGCAGAGGACCGCTACAGCCTTTATTCTCCTTTTCATTCACACCCTGAAGTTCATCTGTCAACTGACGTCATGAACGTGTCATCCGAACACCAATGCGGAAGTAAACAGTTTTACACACGCCCCCTCCTGTAGATGAAATGTCCCGTTTCAGCATAAAACAATAAAGAGGAATGAAAATAGTCTTTTGTATTATCATTAGATCGTTGAAAATGACAAATAAGTGCTCCTCCTCGGACGGAAGCGTCACACAAATGTAGAGATTTGTCTTTGGTGGAGGAAGTAAGGATTGACGTGGACAGCTGCAGGAATACCGACGATGGCTTCATCGGGCTGCAGAGATCCCGCACCACCCATCAATAGCTTCCAGACATTTGGAACGTT